>JAGKTI010041231.1:0-10280 GCA_018397915.1 Birgus latro
TGTTTGTGGCCATCCCTTACGAGATTAAGGCGTCTGGCGATAGATAGATAGACAGATAGGTTAAAACACCATTAGATGTTGGATTTCCTGTATATTTAACTTTAAAAAGTATTGATTTACTGCTAACCACTGATGTTGAATGGTAATGCTCTGTAACCTGTAAAATGGTAAATGCGTCTGACGACCTTACTGCCTTATGCGGGTATGTTGGTTAAAAATCGACTCTTCAGAATATTAATAAAACATATTTCAGTCTCTTAGAAATGGTACAATGCACCTATTATTCAAGTATTTCTACTCTGCTCCCATGCATTTCCATGTACTGCCATTTCGAAGTTATTCCTTAGCGGGAATGACAACCCTCCCCCCACAATGCAGTGAGAGGGAGGCGAGATGGTAGGTAGAGATGGACGGTGGGGGTGGGTACATAGTGGTCTCTTTGTCGAGGAGACAGCGAGTACAAATTTCCCAGTTCTCATCGAGACAAGTCAGCTCGCTTGCTTTGGTTGTGCATTTCTTTGTCTAAGTGTAACCAAAGTAGTAATTGCTTTTTTTTTTTTTTTTATGAAAGGATGAAGGAACCAAAGGCCAGGAGCCTGCAAACCGTTCCTTCGAAGAAAAAAAAAATACAAAGAGGGCCAAATTCAAGATCCGTTCATTTCGAGATGCCTGGACACACTGTGTTTGAAAGACTGGAGATCACAGGAAGCAGGAGATACAGACAGCAGGAGACAGTTCCAGAGGTGACCTGTTGCATAAATGAAGGACTGGGAGTAAAGGTTAATTCTTGCATTAGAGAGTTGGACAGAAAAGGGATGAGAGTTTGTTGCTGGACGGGCGCTATGTGCATGTTGTAGATGTGGAGAGATGCAAGCAGACAGTTCAGAGGAGCAGTGACAATTGAAGCAGCGAAAGAAAATAGATAAAGATGCAACAGTGCGACAAAGAAAGGAGGGTGAAGGGAGCCAGTAAGAGGAGGAGAGTTAATGAGACGAAAAGGCTTTGACTCCACCCTATTGAGAAGAGCTGTACGTGGGGAGCCTCCCCATACATGAGAGTTGTACTCCACACATGGGCGAATGAAATACGTGTATAAAGTCAACAACTGTGCAGGGGTAAAGAAGGTACAGAGTTGGCTTAGCATACCTGATCTCTTGGAAGCAGAATTTACAGGAGATGTAATATGATCTTTCCAAGATAAGTCGCGAGTGAATGAAACCCCAAGCATGTTCAAGGATGATGTAGGATTGAGCTGGATATTATTAAACATTAGTGGATACTCCTGTGGGAGATTTTGTCGGGTTGATAGGTGTAAGAACTGAGTCTTTGATGCATTAAAAACTACAAGATTATTTTTACCCCAGTCAGTGATACGAGCGAAGTCAGACATTAGGTGTGCCATAGCCTCATCCCTTTTTTGTTGAAGAAGCTGCTGAGATGGACGTTGCAGGAACCGAATGGAAAGGTGAAGGGTGGAGTCATTATCACATGAGTGGATACGGTTAGATGTACAGCTTAGAAGGTCATTAATGAATAAAAGGAAGAGAGTTGGTGCGAGGACAGAGCCCTGAGGAACACCACTGTTGATAGATCTAGAAGAACGATGGCCGTCTACAACAGCGGCTATAGAACGACCAGAAAGGTAGCTATAGATGAAGGCACAGATAGAAGGATAGAAACCGTTAGAGGGCAGTTTGGAAGTTAAAGATTTATGCCAAACTCGAGATGTCAAGTGCAATGGCATAACTTTCACCAAAGTCCCAAAAGGAAGATGACCAAGAGTCAGATAGGTAGGTGAGAAGATCGCCAGTGGAGCATCCCTGACGGAACCCATACTGAAAATTAAAAAGAAGGTTGTGATAGGAAAGATGCTTTAAATTTTTTCTGTTAACAATTGACTCGAAAACTTTTGGGACACAGGATGTTAAAGCAATTGGACGATAGTTAGAGGCTTGGGAAAGGTCACTCTTCTTTGGGACTGGCTGACTGAGAGCAAACCTCCAGCAAGACGGAAAGGTACAAGTTGATAGACAAAGGAGAAAGAGTTTATCTAGGCAGGGTGTAAGCACAGAAGCACAGTCCTAGAGGACAACAGGAGTGACTCCATCAGGCCCATATGTCTTGTTAGAATCGAGGCCAGTGATGGCAGATAATACATCAGCAGAAGAAATTTCAATATCAGCCATTAGGAAGTCAGAGCGGGGAAATGATGGAGGAACTGATCATCTTGTAGTGTACTGGGGTGTAGTAGACTCCGAGCTGTAGTAGATGAAACATCAGTTTTACTGAGACTACAAGAGAAATTTCTGCTATTTTCCATATAGTAGTAAACTTAGCAATAAGAGCTTACATGCTACTAGGCCTACAAACAGTGAGAACAGAAAATATAATTTTACTCCCACAAATGAATGGGATAGAGTTTGATAATGAATTCATAGAGGAAGTATCATCAGATTTCTTACCTATCAATAGTAGAGAGCCAAATAGTTAGACCCCCCATCTCCGGCTTCCTAGCCCACGGTTCCTGTCTCTCTCGTGGCTCTTCCAAATCTTATCCATCTTCCCTCCTTTCTTGTGTAGGATGTGCCTGTCACTTGGACAGGCCATGCATCAAGCTTCTAGAAGCCTGTATGTGTGTGTGTATGTATGTATGTTCTCCTCTCGTCAGCTTCCCCCAGTGAGGGAATTTGCGAAGCCGTTTCCTGTCCTTGGTGAGAAAGGAAATGATGTGTCGTTTCCAACTGTATCAGTCTGACTCAGCCTCTATGCTCCTAGCTATTACTTATGATATTCTTCTTGTGTTATTAAATTCACTTGAGAGCCTGTATCCAAGAATAATGAAATGTGTTTATTTTCACATAAAGCTGGCATCAAGATACATTCATTTCCCAACACACCTCCTGTGTGAATTGCACCCCTGCTGTGTGACTTAGAGTTGACTGTATCTCTGACTGGTCGTTTTCTGTGGTGGCTTGTCCTTCCCCCGACTTAAAAATAGAGACCAAAATTTCCAGTCTTACAATTAGAGGTCCAGTGACCCTGCGCCTTATGATGGTGACAGTATGGATCAAGACCTTGGGTCTTTTGTTTATCTTCTCTCTGTTTCATATAACACCCATTCTTTGAGTGTCCAGGGTTTGCACAGTAATAATATAGAGTAGACCTATCTCCTGATTGTGATCCTCGAGATGACTTCCCATACTCAGGTTTGTCTGTGGCACGGTTTCTGCTAGGACTGCGCGCAAACTTTTGGGACCGCCTGTAGCCTGGCATCTGTGATCGATGCCTCACGGTTTGTGGCTGTTTGTTTTGTCTGTTTTTGGGTCGCGACCGATTTTGTTCTTTGTCTGGGGTAGTCAGTTTCACTGCTGACACTATTTCTGTAATTCTCATTCTGGTCATGCTTGACTGTTCAGTCACCCCTCCCTTTCTACATTTCATCTCTACCTCGTTCATGAAATCTAGCAAGCACATTTCTGGGGTGTAAGGAATCATCTTCGTGATTTTTAGGGTCCTATCCGGTAATTTACACAGTGCAGCCACATAGCCCAGGATGTCTACGACATGCAGTGGTGTCATTTTGCCATCAGATATTACCCAACTGGATTTCTCTATGGTGGCTAATAATGTTCTTTTAATTGTAGAAACATCTGCTGTTATTTCACCTAGGACAGAAATAGTTGTTTGTTCTCTCATAAGATCCAGAATCTTATGTAATTCTGGAAGTATGCCTGGCAAAAAATTTATACCTCCAGAGAATTTCTTCAGAAATTCTGTCTTATACTCTTCATATGTCTTAGCTCATAGAGCTTTATCCGATTTTAGGAAATCTCCCTCCGGACATCTCTCATGGTTAATCCGAGATAAAAGTATGGCAATTTTCTCACCCTCATTTGTTACATGTCTCTTAACGATCTGTTCGCACTCGTTTAAAAGCGACATTATGTCGATGCGGTCTTTCTCTGTGCCTGAAAGCTTTGGGATGGTTGTGTCGTCATGGTAAACGTATACGTGAGGCGCAGATGGTACAGCTGTGTTTGTGGCACCGCTAGTCATGTTGGTTGGTTGTTTGGTTAAGTCCACCTGTAGTTCCTTATCGTTATGCATTAGACATCATTTGAACAAGTGTGATTAAACCAAGGCTTTCTTGCATTAGTCAGAGGATATGGGAAAAGAATGTTTACTTCCATGCCCCTGAGAATAACCTCCATAATGCGCACGGGACACTCAGATGGCTCCCGGGCATGGAAGCATTAATCACTCCAGGAAAAATGAAAGAAGTACTGCCTGAGAGCTTCCCAATCTGCAGCTCCAGTGTCACAAACGACGATTCTTTGAAGGGTTCACAGGCCGTACCAGAGCGACAGGACAGGTTAAGGTACTAAGGTTGTGATTGGAGGAGCCCAACAAAGAGGAAAGATTAACAGTATAAGCAGAAGGATTAGTTGTTAAGGAAGAGATCAAGTATATTGGAGCTCTCTCCAAGGTGGTCAGGGATACGGGTAGGGTGCTGTACAAGCTACTCTAGATTGAAGATAGAAATGACGTAGGCTTGTTCACCAAGTGGATCACTGAAAAGAGATGAGAGCCAAAGGTGGTGGTCAACATTGAGATCTCCTAGAATGGGGATTTCAGAGAAAGGAGAAATGGACAGACTGTGTTCCATCGTAGATGTAAGATAGTAAAAAAAATAAAATCAGTCAGTAGAATTACAGACTAAGTAAACAGCGCAGATATATTTGGTCAGAGAATGACAGGACAGCCGAAACCAGAGAGCAGAGAATTCAAAAGAATCAAGTTCAGGATCACGATAGCAAGATAAGTTGTTGCGTATATATACATAACAGCCACCTTTGGCTTTCAAATGAGTATATAGAAAGTAGGAGGATACAGAAAAGGGTTTGCTGTCAGTTGCCTCAGACAGCTGAGTCTCAGTCAGGAAGAGAAGGTGAGGTTTAGAGGAGGTACTCAACAGAGCGAAAGTTAGAGAAAAGGCTGCGAATGTTGCAGAAATGAAGGAGTGAGTCAGACAGTGGTTCCAGGCAACTCGTTGAGTCATCACCGGGAAATGGGCGGATGGTGGGGACATTTATGGTCCCCCTACCCCCGGGGACTCCGAACTTGTTTGACTACCACCATTTTTCTTTTCTTTAATATTGGAAAGGAAGTGTAGTGTATACTGTGCATGTAGTTTGGTGTTGACAGAGAAACTTGTACTTGAGAGCATGCTGGCCTATTCTCTGTGTTACTGAAACAATAAAAAAGTTCAGCAAAGGGGGATGATTAGGAACTAGTCCCGAGAGCTGATGAAACGGGAGCTCCAGCTCTCGCTGCCATCAGCTTTTCATCCACCTTGGGAGTACTGCCCTACTTGACTGGTGCTACAGTCTACTCCTCATAAATGAATATACTTTTATAAAATGCATATACTTTTTTTTTCTCTGCTGCAAGTAGTGAGGGTGCTGTATGCCACCTGATAGACAGTGTTACCACCGCAAGATACAATAGATGTACACCCACGCACCAAAGTTTCTGTAGCCCCTTCGGTGGAAGGAATTGGAAGTCAGGGCTAGAGAGAGGGCAGGAAAACGGACAACCGTGAGTGGTGGTTTGGTACTGAGCTACGATGAGAATGGTGAGAAACTTAATGAAACTGGATTCGAAACATTTCCAAGCTACTCGCCTGCAAAACATTATGCGTTCTTAACACACATAGACAAGGACTGTGAAAAATATTAAGAGTATATGGAAAACATTGGAAGTTGTTCAAGGCCGTAAAGAGTATGTATGAGGGTGCTAAGGCTGCAGTGCATGTAGATGGCGAACTGAGTGAATTTTTCCATTTGAAGGTTGGATTGAAACAAGGATGTGTCATGTATCCGTGATTGTTCAGTCTGTATATGGATGGGGTTATAAAAGAAATACAAGGTAGGGCAGTGGATGTTGGAGCGGCCCTAGTGAGAGAGGGCAGTGTTTGGAAACTCCCTGTACTGTTGTTTGCAGATAATACTGTGCTGTTAAGTGAAGACGAAGGGGAGCTGCAAGGCTTGGTAGACGAATTTGGGAGAGTGTGTATGAAACGGAATCTAAAGATGAATTTAGGGAAGAATAAAGTGATTGTCTTCGAGAGAAGTGAAGTCAGTAATGTACAGTGAGACTGGATGGGGAGGGTATGGAGAATGCGAGTTCATTTAAGTACTTGGGTAGTGTGATGAGTAAGGATGGAAGTTTAGAGGGGGAAGTGCTTGAAAGGCTGCAGCAGGGAAGGAAGGTTGCTGGTTCCTTGAAAGCAGTGATAAGAAACAGGGAAGTGAGCATGGAAGTGAAGAAGCTGCTACATGACAGTATTGTGATACCAACTCTAACATATGGAAGTGAAGCTTGGACCCTGTTGGAGGGACAGAAGTCAAGAGTGAGAGCAGTGGAAATGAGTTATCTGGGAGGAGCATGTGGAGTCACATGAAGAGACAGACTGACAAATGAGGAAGTGATGGAGCGTTGTGGTGTGAATGTGGATGTGATAGGAAGCGTTAGGAAGAACACATTAAGGTGGTCTGGTCATGCGGAGAGGATGGAGAGTGAGAGACTGACGAGGAGAGTGTATGTGAGTGAGGTGGAGGGGGGGAGAGGGAGGGGGGAGACCAAGGATGAGATGGGGGGATGAAGTGGAGAGGTATATGAGAGAAGGTCGTGTGAGCTGGGAGCAGGGCCTTGAAAAGGCAGGAGACAGAGCGACATGGAGGCGATTTGTTTGTGGCCACCCCTTACAGATTAAGGCGTCTGGCAATATATAGATAGAACACAGATAGTCTAAAATATAACACAGACTACGTTATCATGGAGTCCTGTGAAACTGGTCCAAACACGACCCATCTTTTTCATATCTTCATCATACGAATAAAACACCGAACCAGTCGTATATAAGCTGCGACTGGTCACTATCAATGAAGTGATAATTTCTGTTAGTTATTCATGGATTGTCTAAAGCTATAATATAGAATGATTTTGGATTTAATGCTGATCCCCACAGTAGCTGTGCGGATGGTTATAAATATTAAAACGATTTTATGCAGACGAATAAAACACATTGTGATGGGCAGCGGAGAGCATTCCTCAATAATTAACTACCATCAGTAGCTAATTAGAAGCAAACAACACAAAATATTACGAGACAATGAAGATACGGCTGTGGTAGCCTGCTCCCGTCACGGTACACACACACACACACACACACACCACAATGCCAGCAGAAGACAGGGTGTGTGTGTTGGGCATTCCCCAGGCCCTGTCTTCCCACTTACTATTGTTTTAATCAGCCAACACCCCACTGACCGGACTAATGTATGGCCCGGCCTGCACTATAGGTGCAGAAATCTTTGAACGAACGAACGAACGTCTCGGTATCCAGGCCGTAACTGTTGCTTCACCTCATAAGTGCATTATTTTCCTTCAGTCTCTGCCTCTTCCATTAGCATTATTTCCCAGTATGCTTTTACTGCGAGCCGTCATATTCCTTAGGGAGGTTCTAGTCGTCCGGTCCTATAACCCTTACTGTATTACATTCTTCTTCACATCACTCCCACACAAACAACGTTAGCGCAAGGCTGCTGAATCAGCTACTACCATTATTGGCACTGCCACTACTAATCTCCCTTTCCCCACTGACTGTCTAATGTCCCTCACAATACAACTACTGCTACTAATCCGGTATAAATCTGTATAATAATACGTATGATTGTCCTTATGTCTGTTTATCTGCTAACCACATTTTCCCTGTCCCACCTTCGACAACTCGTCACTTACCCCCCACCGCTACCCAAGTTGCACCCCCCTCTCACCCACCCACAATCAACCCTACTGCCCCCCCCCCCCCCACTCCGACACCGCCATCCAAATTTTTTAAGCATGAGTGACCAAGTGACCAACAACAGCAAACATTCAAGAAAATTTCTGGATTTCTTTACCACGGGCCTCTTACGTGGGCAATATTAATGGTGTAAGCCTTCAGATGGCTATGTCAGTGATTGGCAACCCGCTTCTGCCACCAACGCGGTACTCATGCACACAGTAGAGTCGAGACTCGATGCTACCGACCCCGAATTAACGGATTTCGGAAGCAACGGACAATATCTGCTGGCAGAGAATCACCAGTCATTTTTTTTTTTTTTTTTCATTACAGGCACACTTACGATCAGTAATTTCTGCTCAGGGGTGCCCCTTTTGTACCACTGTATTCCCAGGGAAGACGGGAGGGGGTGACGAAACGAGCTACCCCAGCTCCCTACCCTCTCCCACACCTCTACCCCACACAAACCCCCACTCGTCATTCTTAACTTTCAGTTACATCTCAAGCTAACCCCATACATTACACTCATAGTCACATTACTAATACACAGACAAAACACTAGGACATGTAAAAAGTATATAATATAACTATAAACGCTGCATCAAGAAGTTAATGCATTATAACGTTCAAAATAAAAAACGTTGACAACTGTTGTTGTTTAAAGATTTTCCTCTGCTGTGTGCAGAGGATCGGGCCTTACATTGGCCCGGTCACCTGCCGTACCAGACTTCATGCGCTGGGTGCTTGCGTGCGTACGTGTCTGTGTGTGTGTGTGTGTTTGGGTGTCTATGTAAGGGTGCAAAACTTTAGGTTCCCTTAAAATGAAGAAAATCTAAATCCATCCAAACTCCACTGACTCGTTCATCAGAGAAAAAAGTTCTGGCTTTGGCTCCAGGGGCCCGATACACTTTCAGTTCCACGTCCGAATTAATATTCAGTGACTGAGGTATTTGGCTGTGCCCTACTAAGGATACTCTTAACATTCTGCGAAATACTAACACTTTTAACTGTGGGGATATACCGATCAATTTTCGATTTTATCACTACAATGAAAAATTTTACCTTCCAGGAGTTCTCAATATAAGATCAAGTGGGCCTCTAGCATGTTATTACCGATCTATCTAAATATCCCACCGCATGAGCCAGTGTAAGGGAGAAAATTTTACGATTCCCTCTTAATAAAGAAGAAGATTTATCTATCACACCGCATTAACACCAGTGTAACGGTTAGAACTTTTGACTATATGAATTATTTTGATATTTTACTGATTACTGATTACTACTGAGGAAGAAATCCTAGAATTTTTTTTAAAGTAGGCCTCGTGAATTGATTAACACTAGGAAGAAATACCAACAAGTAGAAGTAGAATTAATTTGGTATGCTGCCACCACCCAGCGATTGCCAGGAAAGAAGTTATTAGTCCAGTACAGTGAAAGAAGGGACTCTGAGGCCTAGGAACAGTAATCAGGGTAGCGTGAGAAAATATGAGGGCGTGAATTTTATAGATAGTAACATACCTTGCGGGCCACTCGATCTCACAATCAAACTTCCCAGAGGAATTTAAACCAAACACGTAAGAAAATTTAATTATCTATAATTTACTATCCTTAACTTACATAAAATAATATTTACCTTCGAACAAGGAAAAAGTAACTAGTACACAGTTATACTACAGTCTCTGATTCCACCAGATTGACTGAAATTATGCTCTCTTCTCCACAGAGTATAAATCAAACTGACTCACTTATCACGGTACAAAACTAATTAATCGAGGGAACACCACCACTGAATATCCTTAGGCTTTTACACTCAACAAGATGTTGATAATTCTGCACACACATGAATTACTTGCCCGATACATAAAATACATACATTAAGAATACACATAACTCGACCTCTTAACCCAACACGAGGTACACAAGAAAAGGGAAAAAGAATAATTCAAAACTCTGGCGTGACTTACATTAACCACGGCCTCAAAAGGACTCGTATTATTTTTCCCAGGCTCACAACTTGTCACCAAGGATTACTCTTGATTTAGTATATACATCCCTATATTCCATGGGTCTGCACATTATGACATATCTATGTATATGTTCGGTTGCACAAGAATGATCCAGTATATAATATCACAGCGCTTGCAATACCCTATATGTTAGAAAAAAAAAACACTACAAAACACACTCGCTTTTATCTAGAATATTTCACTTTAGGAGAAAAGGCTTTACTAAGTGGACCATACGAATACATAACGACAACTATGCATAAAGAAATGAACTAAGTGGAACTGTGTAAGGGCTTTGGCAATTAGGACTACGAGTCTTTTCGTAGACGGCAACCAGACTTCATGACGCCACACCGACAATCTGTGGATACGTCCTTTCTCCATGAAATATCAGCTCGAAGTCACATAAAAGAATTGGGGAATATTAT
>JAGKTI010041232.1:0-10280 GCA_018397915.1 Birgus latro
GGGGGGTCAGAGTGATGGGATTAATCTGGGCTCAGGAAACAAAGGGAGTCGAATTATTCTGACACCTCTGGAAAAGAAAGATAAATGCTTTTAGGAAATGACATGAGAGAGGGGGATGAATTCCGCTGAGGCTGTTCTATTAAATTCCCCTTAGTTTGACAGTTATTTTTATGACTCTTGGGTATGGGGAAGTGTTGCTGGAAGTGAGTAATGGAGAATTCGTCCGAATTCGCTGCAAGAGAAATGGGAACGATTTGCTTTGTGACCATCCCAAAAGAAAGATAAAAGGTTCTCAGGAATTACTTTCGGTTCGTCGTATAGGAAGGAAACTTGTTTTGGGCCCGTCACAAGTGAAACATAAATACTGAGTTCATTGTGATAGAGAAGGGAATGAATTACTTTTTAGGACATATTAAATTCTCTTTAGCGGGAGGGTCATGCTTTACTCCTTCTCTCCTATGGCTTATTTCTTGCCTATTTTTGCTACTTTAAGAGGCTTTTGTTCAGCTTAGGGGACACTTTTCAAACTGGACGGGTTAGACCTAGCTTTCCTAAAGTCTTTCACTAACAGAAGCCCTCCCAAGCTGAATTAACTCCTGCGGTGGTAGCAAAACTAGTAAGAAAACAGGTCGCGGGACTGAAGGTAGTAGGGATGGGAAAGTGCTGTTCGAGGCCAGAGTAGTAGAGGAACTTGACTATTTACACGAGAAATGAGAATGAATTACTCTGAACCCGTCCAAGGAGAAAGGTTAAAGCTTCATGTGATTTAAGTCTCAACAGCTCGAAAATCACGACTAAAGACGATACAGTGTTTGTTGTTGGGTGATGGCAGAATGACTGAGACTATTTAAAGACAGAGATAAATGATCCTAAATAACTCCACATCTATAAATATCTCTCCGGCTTTAAAATCGCGCCTATAATCTTTTCATTTTAACTTGGCCTAAAATTGCACTCTTTCCATCTTATATGTTTACTTGTAATAGTAGATGAAAACTAGAATACGATATTAGTCACGAAAAGGTGTTATGAAAAGAATGTAAAGCCGCTGTACTGTCATTCTGTCATTGATCTACATGATATAAGCTGCAAAAGACCGGAAATCAAAGTGAAATAATTATATATTTTCTTTTTTCTGTTTCATTCCTCTTTTTATTTAGAAGCTTGTGGCGTAAGGAGAAATGATGCTGGAGATGAGAGTGACGGAGAGACAGATACATTTCCGGTCAATAATTCCTTTACACCTGAGGAACTTAGCAAGATTTCATTAGGTTCTGACTCATTTTCGATACAGTGCACAGAAACTCTTAGGGGAGCTGGTGGTGGTGGAGCGGGTACAGCCGTCGACTGTTGCCCGAAAGGATGGGGCAAGAAACAGTATGGCAATATGTTTCGCTAAATCAGTGTTTACCGATTTCCATCGTCTTATGACAGGCTACAAAAAATACCCCTCGTTACTACGATCATACCGGTTTCGAATAAGACAGACTTAGTAAGTATTCTATGCGGATGGTGGGTGTTACTGCTGACGATGACATGTGAAGCCGCGTAAAATGTATGACTTGCTAAGCCTCAGGGAAGCACTGTCTAATTTTTGCCCAGTCAGAATACAATCTTTCATTTAGACTAAAATCGCGTTTTGTGTCTGCACTTAAAAGATGCTTCCTTTTAACTCCACCATAAAAACATTAAGTTAAATGAGTGACAATGTTCCGTGATGGAGGAATTAAACTGTGGTGAGGAAGGGTCTTAAAAACGAAGCCTAAAAATACCTTCTAAAATTCCACCGAGAAGTTCATAGTGGGCTAACACGGGAAGAAGACGGAGTAATTTGAATTAGGCTCATTAGAGGAGGGCAAAATGTTATTACGTTCCCGGGATTCAAGTCTGGGGAATTAGTGTGGTGTGTGTCTGGAATACAGACCGTATAATTTTACACACTGATTCACTTAGCAACCACAAAGGAAAATAATCAAGACTCTTTCTTACCTAAATGCTGAAATATTAACCCCTTCAACTCGATGATACATTTTAAAAATTTTGTTTGATAAATATCCGGATAGCCATATACTATTTTGGAAGAATTTTCGAACATTGGAGGACTTAAATATTGCTGTCATTAATCCCTTCACTACTAAAGGTCAGTCCTAAGGTAAATAAAGTCGTCTGGTTGAAACAATGGAAGGGAAAATGGGCATCCAGTTTTAAGGGGCTAACCACGTCAGTCTGAAATGGGTATCCAGTTTTAAGGGGCTAACCACGTCAGTCCGATAATGTGTTTAACGTATCCCTGGTAACTCGAGTCATTCTGCTCTGTACAGACTTTTCGAGCACCAGTTTTATATATACAGTTATCACCGACCCTTTTATAAATGGAAACTGTCCAAAGTTGAATAAAATCGTTTGGTAGTAACGCTAGAAGTTTTAAAAATGTCAGTGGACTATAGGGTTAAGTCAGGCGATCGTCCATCACTGTTTCTGCGCGTAAAAGCTTAGTAGCAATAGTTTACTCCTTTCATTCTCAGAACAACTCTAGTACTCTTTTCCAGCTAGCACGAAGCAATTTCATTCAGCTGAGGAGTACAGGAGCCTGGGAGTGCAGATACTGTCACCATCAACGCTCTCGTAATCGGGACAACTAAGCATTCTGTTCCAGCAAACGCCAGATAGCTTTACTTAACTGAGAGTATATTACAGGAGCCTCAAACACTAACCCTCTCATGATCCAGACACATCTCTAGTACTGTATTCTTACTACCCCAAGCAATATTCAGCTAAGAGTGAGTCATAGGAACCTGTATATTAGTACTGATACCGTTAATCCCCTTGGGGTCGGGACAACTTTATTATTCTCCTGCGGCTCACGCCAGACGATGTTATACAGTTGAGAATGAGGAACAGGAGCCTGGGAGTTAAGTTTAAGACGTTTTTCTTCCGTTTTGTAACGTAAAAACATAGCCAGCTGCCTTTTACTACCCTGTGGAGAAAAGCAATTGCGGTCACGCAGCCGCTATGGCAACTGAAAATATACTGCAGTTTTGTGCCTGTCATCTCTCCAGTCCTCTGTGCCTTCATCAACTTTTCAACTACAAGAGGATTCACGAAAGCTGGTATAAGGTCGCTTGGAAATGGAAAGAATAAACCAGAATCTAGACGCCATCGTACTGACAGGGCTAAAAAGTAGGTACTACTACACCGAAGCAAGTACATACAGCGAGAAAAGGTTATTATGCAAAGTAGCCGAGGCAATAAATAACCGTCCGTTGCTAAGACTCTAATGTGATTACCAGACACATTAAGCACAACATTAGTCTGTAAGGCAGCGGCAGCCAACAATTTCTCTTCTTAACTGCACACTTACAGGCCGCGGCTGTGAAATTATGCCAAGTCACTTACTAATTACACGATGCAGGCCCCGTTTTTACAGTAAAAATAAGGCAAGGCTTAGAGCATTCTAGGCATGTTCCCTCCGAAGAAAACAAGCAAGCTTCCGTTCATTTAGCGATGACCAGATGTACTGAATTTCAAAGAAAGACAGGAAGCCATATGCACTGGAAAGACAAAGGAAACAGTTCCACAACTGACTAGTTGAATAATTCAAAGACAGACAGTACAGATTAATGCTTACATTTTAAATGTAGACAGAAAAAGGGTGAAACTCTGTATGCGGACGGGTGCTGTTTGCAAGAACGGAGTGTAAAAGAACACTGTTCACAAAAAAACAGTAATAGATGAGAAACAGAGAGAAATGCAACATTGTGGCGAAGAAAGAACTCAGCGAGGAGAGGAGAGCTGACAAAAAGAAAAATCTTTGATCCTGCTTATAAGTGTTGCATGTGGTGAGCCTTCCTAGTAAGGATCCCTCGCGTCTTGATTCCCCTCTCATCAAACTTTCTGACTTCAACCTTAGGGAATCCTCGACCAAAGCTGACCCTCTTGACTTAAAATTCCTCATTTACTTAATAATTAAATGTGTACTTGTGCAGTTTGTGATCACTGTGAGAAGGTAATTATAAATGAAACACCAAACGGACCTGTCATTGCTTCTTAACACTAGAAAAGCACCATATAAACATGAGAAAAATACACTAAGTACAACTTATCACAATGGGTAACTGAGTCATCCACTTATCCCTCCTTGTTTAACTTGGCTTCATAATTTCTCCCTAGACTTGGTTCTCTTGGCTCTCCTTGGCTTAGGAACCGTTTCTGGTGGTTCTGGGGTCCAAGTCTCCATAATCTTCTCCAAACCTCGAACCCGTTCATAAACGGGTTCCTCCTGTCTTTTTTTCTAACACAACTGGGAGTCTCCTCAGCGTCACAAATATCCCTTTGACTTCTCTGCCTGTTGAGTGAAAAGACGACTTTGTCTAGTTCTGGGATATTGGCATGATATTTTGGCTGCATATAACATAACTCCAATTATTCATTAGTCTGTTTTACTTAAATTTTGGGCATTGAGAAATAATCCTACCTCTAAAATCCCAAGCAAGAGTCTAGACACAAGCGGCCCTTCTGTAGCGACGCCATCTCCCAAGGACACCCAAAGCCATTGTTCTTTCACACTCCACATCACGTTTAATGTATTAGAAAAATACAGACTCCTTGGTAAGTAACTCTTGACTATTTGCCAGATCACATTTTATCATAAACGGTGGGAAAATCTCCTTAGTTACCAAGTTTAAAAAGTAAACAAACGTTCTCGTTAAGGGATACCTAAAATACTTTCACCTTTCAAATACAGTGGTAAATAGCAATGAACACCTTGGCACTGTTATTTCCTGATGACGTCAATTAGGAACCTGCAACTAGAGAAAATAGTTTTATCATGTTTTTCAGAGGTATTTCGGTCATAGTATCAATGAAATACCCTTAGGGTCACTACATCCCCCTCCCCCCTCCCCCACCCACCCACATAAATAACAGAACTGCACGCCACACAGGGAAGAGTAAGATCTCGACAAAGTGAGCAAACGAGTGAAGGTAAAGGAATGGACAGTGTCAGTTCAGCACATCTAACCTTTTCGAAGACACTTTTGCTAAGATGCAGTAGATCAAGAGAAAGAGGGACCCCACCGATAATGAAAAATGATGAAGGACTGAGTTGGTTCATTATGTCAAGTATCTCACCAACTGCCCATAATAATCGTAGGTGGGAGATTATGTCAAGTCTCAGAGACTGCAAGACTATAGGTCACAATTATCATTATTTCAAGTTCCTCTACATACAAGAACACACGTAAGTCGCATGTAGGTGTTATGTCAGTTGTAACTTTTTGCACGATTGTAAACCATTGTTGGGAGATTATTTCGAGCATGAATATACGTTGCATTTGAGCCCCTAATTGTTTACATGTTTATAGGCCAAAGTTCATCAGCATTCTTACACGTTATTCATATACTCATCGAATATGGAATGTGAGTTTTTGTCTATCTGTATGTCTGTCTTTATGCATTTGGTGTCTGTCTGTCTGTCTCTCTGTCTCTCTCTCTCTCTTTCTCACCCAGCGATCAGCCACAGAGAGTAATTTACAAGCCAGCAAAAATATTCCACAAAACAATTATCCAGCTCTTGAAAATACCACTCCCATTTATCCGCCAACACTCACACCAGACGAGGGCCACATGTCTGCATATCCTGCTGGACCAGTTAAATACGTGTATCTCTTTGTCTGTCTGCCAGCGTATCGGTCTGTCTACCTGCCTTTCTGTCTGTCTGTCTTTTGTGTTTGGCTCTCTTTCTCTCTTCCGTGTTTCCGTCTCTTAGTATGTATTGATGTGAGAATGTATGTGTGTGTCTGCCTGTCTTCTGTATTGGTATATTGTTGTCTGTTGTCCTTTCCTTTCTCTTACTGTGTCTTCCTATCTCCAAGTCTATATGCCTATCTATCTTATCTATCTTCTGTGCTTCTCAATCGTTCTCTCTTGCCCTTTTCCTTCTTCTCTCATATTCTCGTTTTTCTTACTTTCTGTCTGCCCGGTTTAACTTGTGTCTGTTCCTCTTCCCTAGTCTCTCCTCGCCTGTCTGAGTGCCGATGTATCTATTTTGAGTGCCTGTTCATCTGAGTGAGTGCCTGCTGATGTGCTTGAGTGCCTGCTTATCTGTTTGAGTGTCTGTTCATTTGTGTGAGTGTCTGTTCATCTGTTTGAGTGTCTGCCCACCTGTTTGACTGTTCATTTGTTTTTCTCTGTTCATCTGTTGCGAGTTCATTTGTTTGTTTTTTCTTCTATTTAGTGTCTGTTCATCTGCTTCACTGTCTGTTCATCCGTTTGTCTGTCCATCTGTTTGACTGCCTGTTCATCACAACCTGTCAACCATCGTAATCGGAAGAGTTTCAGTTCACTACCACCCACATTGCACTACGTCGGGGTGTGTGGATCCGATAGGAAAAACTTCATATTTACGTGACGGCCACACATCGTTTAGCCCTGCAGTGGTGAGGTGGGTTCCAGCCCCGCACAGATGAGGGTATTTACGGTACGATGTTTTCTTTCGTTTGTCTTCCCATCTGTTTAAGCGTCTGCCCATCTGTTTGAGCGTGTTGTTATATTCGTTTTGACTGTCTTCATCTGAGAGTTCCTTCGTCTATCTAAGTGTCTGTTCGTTTGTTTGTCTTCTTTTCTGTCTCCTCTTGTCCTGTTTCTTTTATATTTCTGTCTCTCCTGCTACTTAATATGTGGGGAGGAGGCGCACTATCCATTTACTTGGTGTAGTGCTACCTTTAGTTAACTCTACACTGAATGACAAGGCAAGTGGTTTCCTATATTCCAGAAGACCATTGGCTGCATAGGGTGATAGCCATATACCCAATAAAGAAGT
Source organism: Birgus latro (assembly GCA_018397915.1). NCBI lineage: Eukaryota > Metazoa > Arthropoda > Malacostraca > Decapoda > Coenobitidae > Birgus > Birgus latro. The sequence continues at coordinate 6,821 of JAGKTI010041232.1, forward strand.
GTCTGGTGGTTCAGTGGGTTTAGAGGCTCCAATCGGATATGGCCAGTCTGAGTACAAGAAAGGGTTGGGATTTATTGCTGACACTAGAGTACTTGGAGGCATGTAACTGGTCGCCCTGCCATGTATGAGTCTGGCCGAACTACACAGCCTAGTCTCGGGCCCTTACAATCTACCTGGTGCTGTGCTGTAGTGGATAGTGGATGGATTCTGGCGTCCTGGTTTAGTTAGTGTGAGAGGATGCTTATTTCTCTTTCACTTCTGTCCGTTCGTTTGATCGGTAAAATTATATAACCTTGCTTTGAAATGCCCCTTTCTTTTTTGCATATTTATTTTTGTTTCAGTGTCTATTGGTCTGGCTGTTTGCTATAATTGTTTGATTATGTTTTCGTCGGTTAGAGTGTTTTTATGATTGTCCATCTAATTGGTGCAATTAAATATCTTCGTTATAACATCTCTCTTCATTGTATCTATCAGTTTCATTCAGGGAGTCTGCTTGTCTGTCTGTATGATTTATTTCTTTTATTTCTTTCCTGTTTCTATCTAACACAGCCTGTCTGGATGTCTGCTCGTGTGTCTGTGTGGTATTTACGTGTCTGCAATCAGGGACTTTTTCTCTTATGGTATGTCTCATTATCAGTTAGTCGCTGTGTGTACGTTATGTTTGTGTCGGTATATCTGAAGTTCTTCTTGTGTCACTCTGATCTTTTTATTGTCTCTCTTGATCTGTCTGTAGTCCGGATGTTGTCCTACTTTTGTTTGATAGGTTTTCTCTCTCTCTCTCTCTCTCTTTCTCTCTCTCTTACTCTCTCTCTCTCTCTCTTACTCTCTCTCTCTCTCTCTCTCTCTCAACTTCCCCTTCCTCTAACCCCTCCCTCCTTTATTTTTTCTTCTTCTCGGTTTCTCTCCACTTCTTTCCTTCTCTGCTCTCCATCCGTCCTTCAATTCTTCCTCTCCCTTCCTTTTAGCACCCGCCTCTCCTACCCAATTCCTCTCACTCCTATTCCCTCTTTCCGGACCAGAAATGGGTGAATTTGACTAATGCCCCGTCCCACCACCACCACCACCACCACCACCACCACCACCACCACCACCACACAAATCACCGCCGCTAAGCCAGTCCCGCCTGTACTAATTAAGGGCAGGTTAGGGTCGGGCTGTCAGGTGATGGATGCCGCCTGTCAGCACCACGCCACAAAGCCAACCAACCACCAACCTCCCCTGGATGATAAATATATGCGACCACAGAGTCTTGGCGTAGGGATAGACGTGAAATGTCGGTGTTGGCTGAGGGCAGGTTAGATCAGGTTAGGTTAGGTTAGGTAGGGGGCTAAAGATAAACCTGGACTTGTATGTGTTAGAGTTGGGGAGATTGGATCTGCAAGGATAGTTTACGTTAGGCTAGATTATTTTAGGTTTGGTTATATTGGTTAGGCAGGAACGTAGACTATCAGAGATTTAGAAAAGGAGAGATTTGATTCAGTGAGCTTAAGTTAGGTTAGGCTTTAGTCATGTGGGATAGGCTGTGTACTTAATTCATATTAGGTTAGGTTAGGTTAGGTTAGGTTTGATTTTGTATGATTTGGTTAGATTAGGCTTGGGTATGGTAGGGAGGAACCAGAACTGTCGGAGTTGGGTGAGTTTGGCTAGGTTAACTTAGATTACACTGAATTAGATTTGGTTAAGTAAGGAGGAACGTGAATTGTTGGGGTGTTAGAGTTTGAAGTGATTTAGTTAGCAATAGAGCGCGCGCGCGCGTGTGTGTGTGTGTGTGTGTGTGTGTGTGTGTGTGCGCGCGCGCGATATGCACACAGGTGTAATAGAGGAGACTTGAATGCATTACACAAGCCAGACTGTTAACAAATAAGACTCATTTCCATTACTAGTAAGTAGAAAAGAGAAGAACAGACTTTTTTATTCATATGATTCCCTGTGGGTCCAAACAGCCGTGACTGAATCTCCCTAATATGTAAATGAGACAAAATGGATTACAATCCCAAAGACGCTGAAAATGACTGGAATAGTGTTCGCATTAAGCTTTTCAACTGAAGCTGAACTGAAGACAAAGAAAATATGAAATCGTCGTCCGAATTAACCCTGTCAGACTCTTATACTCACTCTTAGTTGAATGAAATCATCTGGCGTTTGAGTGAAGAGAATGCTAGAGGTGTTCCTACCATGAGGGGGTTAATGGTACGACTATTAATAATCGGACCCCTATGACTCACTAACAAGTTAATGAAATCATCTGGCGTTTGCTTGAGTAATATATCAGTTGTCCCGAGCATGAGAGGCTTAAAAGGCCACAGATATCAAACAAGAGAATAGTGAAGTGTAGTGTGCAAAACAAATCGCTGAAGCAGAGGTGACAGAACCCCTCTCAAGTCGAGGAGATCCGAGTCCCAGCCTCCATCTTGATCTACATTCGGTGAGCCGGGTGACACAGAGACGATGGGACACTCATAAGTTTTTGCCAACTTTCCTACTACCATCTGAGGCAGTAAAATAGTCTTTTGATGGAGGTGTATGAAGGAATCTGAGCATAAAATAAAAGCTCTTGAATCAGATGACGTATTTCAGTGGACAATCGTTGTTGCTTAGCTCTGGAGAGAATATTCGAACTAGAAGAGTTGGACAAAGAAGCTGGATGAAAACAACCTGGTAGCAGCAAGAACAAAATACAAATGAAGTTGTCAGACTGAAGGGGTTAACTCCAATAATACAGTTTGGTCTTTTCTGTTTTATCCTTGTTGCCAATGTGCGATTTTATATTGCTTAGGTGAGACGTGCCGTGTAGTAGGTGGCGACCACTTGCATCACGCGGCGTATTTTTAGCTTATTCGTACTATCTTCAGGCGATTTTAGGTAGTTTTGAAGATATTTTGAGAAATGGAGGGACCGCATAATAGATTTGGCAAAATCCTATCGTACTCTAACCTTTTTAGTCTAACTTGGTCTTAAGTCGTCAACTCTCCCTCTTCGACACTGAGTTGTAACAACAGACCAACACTAGAATGTGATGCCAGTCACGAAGAAGTTCTGTGGATAGAATGCCGAGTCGCACTGTTATCTTAGTCTGAACTGAGCTACGTGATAAAACTTACAAAAGCAAAAACAAATCTGGATCAAGTCAAAACAGTGTGTAGAGATATCTCGTGCGCTGTTTTAAAAAAATCAGGAAACAACAACAACAAAAAAGATGTAATGAGACTGAAGGTGTTAATGAAGATTGTATATAATCCTAAACTCTCCTTGACATCTTAAATCATTCTCATCTTAAATGTCAGGACCAACTTGCCTAGCCCCGGCTTCCTATGCTTTTCTGTGGGGCGACATAGGATTGGATGATGGATGGATGGATGTTCTATTGTTACCTCTCTTTCACCAGTTGTTCCATGCAATGTCCCTCTCTTTCTTTTTTTGCTATCATACACCTTCCGTTAAACCAATCCTTTTTCCTGTT
>JAGKTI010041235.1:0-10280 GCA_018397915.1 Birgus latro
GCATCCTCCGTGAATTCACCTGACCCGGTCTACCCTGTTCAATATCAAGAAATCCCAGGACAAACTCACCCAGTACACAGCAGACTTTGGATCGACCACCAAACGCAATGTGCAGAGGAAGATTATGTACCCTCCCAGGTTTGCAGAATTCGACCGCTCCACACTGATTTGGTATCATCAACAACATGCTGCCCGTGTGCTGGCGCTTGGCACGGAGCTGAAGGCTACCACTGAAAAAGCTACACAACATCCCAGACTTCAAGATATCTGAGGGTTGTCTCTTCACCTTCAAACTACGGCATGGCTTTACTAACCGTAAGGCCCATCCATGGCAAAGCTTTGGACACCAACGGGGAGGGAGTAGAAGAGTTTCAGCAGAAGGTGAAGGGCTTGATCGACAGGAAAGGCCTCATTCTCGGTCAAGTCTACAACACTGACTCAACTGGTCTATTTTATTGCTTGCTGCCCACGAACACCCTAGCAGAGGAGACAGAAAAGCATGTACCTGGACGGAAGCTTGCCAAGCAACAGATATCTACTCTGTGTTGTGCCAATGCTAATGGCATGCACCGGCTCAAGCCTGTTATTGTTGGCCGTGCATTGTTAAAATTTCAGTTGGCAGGCTCAGTATGATGTTAAGACGTGAAGACAAATCCTTCCACCTCAATGAGCCTGCAACTGTTCATCAATTGTCCTTCTTTGATAGGTCTTTGTACAGTCCCTAGAGAATTCGACCGCTCCACGCTGATTTGGTATCGTCAACAACGTGCTGCTGGTGTGCTGGTGCTTGGCACGGAGCTGAAGGCTACCGCTGAAAAAGCTACACAACATCCCAGACATCAAGGCACCTGAGGGTTGTCTCTTCACCTTCAAACTACGGCATGGCCTTACTAACCGTAAGGCCCATGGCGAAGCTTTGGATGCCAACAAGGAGGGAGTAGAAGAGTTTCAGCAGAAGGTGAAGGGCTTGATAGATAGGAAAGGTCTCATTCTTGGTCAAGTCTACAGCACTGACGAAATTGGTCTATTTTATTGCTCGCTGCCACGAACACCCTAGCAGAGGAGACAGAAAAGCATGTACCTGGACAGAAGCTTGCCAAGCAACAGATATCTGCTCTGTGTTGTGCCAATGCTAATGGCATGCACCGGCTCAAGCCTGTTATTGTTGGCCGTGCATTGTTAAAATTTCAGTTGGCAGGCTCAGTATGATGTTAAGACGTGAAGACAAATCCTTCCACCTCAATGAGCCTGCAACTGTTCATCAATTGTCCTTCTCTGATAGCTCTTTGCACAGTCCCTAGATTTTATAATAAACTGCCATTATTCAAGAAGCAGTTGACTTCATTTAATGCTTTTAAAGGGCAGCTCAAGTGTTTCTTTTTTCAAGACGCTACAATCTGGAGAGAGATGTAGTGATGGATGGTTATGGGGTTTCATTGTTGTCACTTGTGCTAATGATGTTTGTATTGTATATAAGTGACTTTACAGCTGTTGTAATTGTAAAAATGTAAACAAGTGTTGAGCACTAGTGAATTCTTTGGAAAAAACTGGCACTTTTGAGAAACAAAAACCAAATTATCTATCTATCTATAGCCCGATGCCCTAATCCCACAAAAGGTGGCCACAGACAAAATGCCTCCAAGTCGCTGTCACCCACCATTTGCCTACCCTCCCCCCAGCTCACTCCTCCCTCCCTCATATACCTCTCAACTCCATCCCTCCACCTCATCCTCGGCCTTCCCCTCCCTCTCCCTCCCTCCACCCCACCTGCATACACCCTCTTAGTCAGTCTTTCATTCTCCATTCTCTCCACATGTCCAAACCACCTCAGTGTATTTCTCTTAATCTTCTCAACCACATCCACCCCACAACGTTCCTTCACTTCTTCATTCGTCAACCTGTCCCTCCATTCACTCCACATGCTCCTCTCAAGTAACTCATTTCCACTGCTCTCATTCTTGACTTGTTACCCTCTAGCAAGGTCCATGCCTCGCTTCCATACGTCAGGATAGAGATCACGATACTATCATGCAGCGACTTCTTGACATCCATACTCACCTCCCTATTTCTCATCACCACTTTCAATGAACCAACAACCTTCCTTCCCTGCTGTACCCTTTCAAGTATTTCAACTCCATAACTTCCATCCTTACTCATCACACTGCCCAGGTACTTGAATGCACTCACATTCTCCATATCCTCACCATCCAACAAATTATAATAATTATTATTATTATTATATTTTATGCACTTTTGGTGGCAAAGATTGATAATCTTCCCTAATGCATTTACTGGGTAATATGGTGAGAGACAGGAGCACCTTCATATGGTGACACCAGTATTGCCAGATGATCGAGCTGCCTGGTTATATTGTCCTTCAACTCTCTCCCTTTCTACCAGTTGAGCCACTGCTACTATTACCATAAAAAATCTATACCCACTGTAACAGTACATAAGCTGGAAAAGCCCAGAAGTGCAATTATTGCATAGGTGTTGTTGCCAAGTAGGAGGCAGATGATAAAAGTTTTCAGTTGTTGCTGTGCTGCCCCAGTCTGTCTGATCAAGCAGACCCACCAACCTCAAGCAAGCAACTGCACCTACAGGGTCATGCTGTCCAGTGAACTGATGTTCCCATGTGGCTGACGACGTCTCACCGCAGCTAGGCATGGGGATTAGTGTGGAGGTTTTGTTCTTGAGTGGATGCTGCATTTGCCTCTTCACCCAGTTAACAGGGGCACCATAATAGCCTCCATGTCACCCCATTATTAGTCTGTATGGTTTCCACCCAGTGTATTAAATGGTTTCCTGAGTTCCAGGAAACCATTTGTCTCATCACTGTGTGTAGAGCCCCTTGAAGGGGAATGAAGAGTACTAAATGGTGACAGAAAATTGCGAGAAATAGGAAAAGAAGAGGACAGATGCAGAAAAAGAATGTTCAACATGAATAAAGAAGTGAGTGGGTGATGGGTGCCCCCACCTACCACACAAAAGTTTTAAGTGATAGTCTGTCTATCTGTCTGTTGTCAGATGTCTTAATCCCATAAGGAGTGGCCACAAACAAATCACCTCCATGTTGCCCTGGTCCCCTCCATTTCACTGCCCTCTCCCCGGGTCACCTCCCACAGTTATATACTGTACCTCTGCACTCCATCCCTCCATCTCATCCTTGACCTGCCCCTCTCTCTCCCCCCCCTCCACTTCACTCACATACACTTTCTTCATTAGTCTGTCATTCTCCATCCTCTCCACATGGCCAAACCACCTCAGTGTATTTTTCCTAACGCTTTATATCACGTCCACATCCACACCACAATGCTCCCTCTCTTCCTCATTTGTCAGTCTGCCTCTTCATGTGACTCCACATGCTCCTCTCAGATAGCTTATTTCCACTGTTCTAACTCTTGACTTGTGTCCTTCCAACGAGGTCTACATTTCCTTTCCATACATTGGAGTTGGTATCACAGTACTGTCATGCAGTGACTTTTCTACTTCCATGCTCACTTTCCTGTTTCTTATCACCGTTTTCAAAGAACCAGCCACATTTCCTCCTTGTTGTACCCTTTCAAGTACTTCATCCTCCAAACTTCCATCCTTACACATCACACTACCCAAGTACTTAAATGCACTCACATTTTCCAATTCCTTGTCAGTGACTTCAGTTCTCGCAAAGACCATAACTTTACTCTTCCCTGCTTTCGCCTTTAGATTCCGTTTCTTACACACTCTCCCAAACTTATTCACCAAGCCCTGCAGTTCCCCTTCATCTTCACTTAATATCTGCAAACAACAATACAGAAGGTTTCCAAATGCTGCCCTCTCTCATTAGGGCCGCCCCAACATCCACTGCTCAGCTTTGTATCTCTTTTATAACCCCATCCATATACACATTGAACAACCATGGAGTCACAACACATCCTTACTTCAATCCAACATTCAGATAGAAAAATTCATGCTGTTCACTATCCACAGGCACTGCAGCCTTAGCACCCTCATACATACTCTTCATGGTGTTTAACAGCTTCCTATTTACTTCATATATTCTTAGTATTTTCCACACCCCATGTCTATCCACTTTGTCCTATGCTATCTCCAAATCCATGAAGGCTGCAAGACTTCTTTTCCTTCTCTAGAAACTTTTCCACTAAAGACCTAACGATGAAAATTGAATATCTGATCTACACAACCTCTTCCCTTCCTAAAACCTTCCTGTTCTTGTTGTCCAACTAACTCCTCTGTTATTTCCCTAACTGTGTCGGTAATCACAGGGGCATTTGTCTTCTTAGTGTAATAAGCAAAGTATGGTAGGATACTGTCAATAAGTATCCTACCATACTTTGCTTATTACAATAAGAAGACAAATGCCCCTATGATTACCACACACTTCTTTTTTTTTCCTTTGTATAGGAGAATAAGTATACCTGACTCAGTCCCCTGGGACTCTGATTCCTCCCTGGCCAATCTGCACATCTTCCATATCCCTTCTGCTACTATCTTTCCCCCATGCTTCATCATTTTCATTTTGCTACACACTCCATCAATTCCTTAGGGGGCACGGTGGCTCAGAGGTAGAGCATCAAGCTCGGGACCGGGGCGTCGGGAGTTCGAGCCGCGCCCAGGACTGCCGTGCCGGGAGGAGTAGCGCCCTCCTGTTTCCTAGCGGGGCTATATCATCTCATTGTAAGGTCTAGCTCGAGGGATTCTTTAATCCCTTTTTTAATCCATCAATTCCTTGGGCTTTCTCCATTTTGACTTTCTTCATTGCTTCCAATACTTCCATCCTACTAATCTCATCCTCCCTTCCCACTGCTGTCCTCCTCCCAGCCATTCCCCAGCCACTTACGTTCGCATTACTTTCATCCTCTAACAGTTCCATAAAGTGTTTCCTCCATCTGCTCGTTTTTTCTCCCTTCTCGGTTATCAATCTACTGTTTTTTATAATTCACTCCCCTACTAACTTCTTTATCACCTTGTCTAACTCCCTTTACCTCCTTCAAGAACATTTTCTTGCATTCCCTCCACTTTACACTCAGATTCCTTACAAATTCTTCATCCACTCTCTCCTTACTCTCACTAATCTTTTCACCTCTCTCATCCTTTCTGCATATAACTCTCTCTTCTGTCTCTCAGCTTCTTCCATGCCTCCGCTTCCCATTCACTCACTAAATGCTTTCTTCTTTTTTGCAATAGTTTGCCCCACCTCTTCATTCCACTATCCTGTTCCTTGCACTCCTTTTCGCTTTCTGTTCGCCCCACACAGCACCTCACATGCTGCACAGATTTCTTCTGTGAAAATCTTGCACCCAGCACCTCCACCTCCCCCATCTACTCCAAATCATATTTACTCAATAGTTCGTCCATTTCTTTCTTATATTCTGCCCTTTTTCCATCCTCTTACAACATTTCTACTCTCCTTGGATGGACTACTTTTTCCTGTCTTTCCCTCCTTCTATTCCTCCATTTCACTTGAACCTTGACTTTCAACACCACCAAGCAGTGGTTAGAAAATCCTTTCCCCCATCCTCTGTATGCTCTTTCATCCATTACATACCCTCTCATTTTGTCATCCACACACACAGTCAGTCATTGCTTTCCATTCATTCAGTTCAACACCGACTCTCCTTATCACCCGCCACATATACCTGTGAATCATTTTCTGCCTAAAGAGAGTATTGGCTATCACCAACCCCCTCCCTGCACAAATGTCCACTAGAGCACTGCCATTCTCTTTCACTTCTGCAGGAAGACCCCACTCATCAACTACTGCATCCACCTTAACATTCCTTAATTTTTACATTCAAATCTCCAATCAAAAACACTGTCTCATTCCCCTCAAACTTTTCCATGCACAACTTCACATTTTCCAGAACCACACAGTGTATTAAATGACTTCCTGGTTTACAGGAAATCATTTGGCTTGTCACTCAGTGTAGAGGTACCTAAAATAGAGTGCCATCATACTGAGTGAGTGGATGATGGGCTCCAACTCTAAACAAGCACTTCCAATCATTTTTCATCTTATATGGTAATATAATGGACATAGATGATGCTACTCAGTAAAAGCACTGGATAAGAGGAAAACTTATCAGCACTTGCAGCCAGACATGCACAAATTATAACCCAAAATTTGCTGTTGGAAGTATGCACAGCCTGATTGGATTATGTTACATCATTGGACAGGTCTTGTCTTGCCATCAAAAAGTGAATGAATGTTACAGGATATCACTTTAGAAAAATAATAGATAGAGGAAACTAATTTGGCTCTGGTAAGAGTATGACCACAGAAGGTTAAGCTGACTTGTTTACATATTTGGACTGCATATACCTTTGTTGATCAAATATGCTTCTTCTCTGACTCCTGTCACTTCTTATTGCTTCTTTCCTTTACAGGTGGCTTTACACTGAGTGACAAGCCAAATGGTTTCCTGTAAGCCAAGAAACCATTTACAACGCTGGGTGGTAACCATATAACCAAACCATACGTGCTCCCTACGTATCAACAAGTGGGTTAGTGGAGGGTTAGTGCCCCTCCCCGTAAAACAAATAACTCAAAGTCAAATGGCCATCCCTTACGGGATTATGGTGTCAAGCAATAGATAGGTAGACTCTGACTCTTTCCTATTTAGTATGACATGGAAATTGAAAAACTGTATTGTACAGTACAAATTATATAATTTAATCTTTGCCCCACTGTGGAAGAGGAAAAATTGTACAGGCTGCCATCAAATGATTCCTGAGACACATTGATACTATAGTATGTTAGGTTTTGATATTCAGTTCTAAGAATGAATAACTACTGACTTTGTATTACAAGCGTATGATTGACTGAATGTGTAAGCTGATAAAAATAATACCAGGTTAATCAGGCAGTTCGGGAGACACATGATTTGATGGATGAGTGTTAAGCAGGTAAAAAAAATATCAGCCAAGCTGGGAGAGAAATGTGATTTGGTGGTTCGTAGTTTCTTGCCATTGCTATGGTAAGGTGAGTCACCACTCTGCTTTTTTCAGATGCACTAAGGAAGTTGTTGTGAGTTCACCAACAACCATATCATCTTTTATTTGATCTCGGTCATAGTACTCATGGTAATTTCTATGCATAATACTAAGTAAGTGAATGCCAGAAATAACTGCAGCAACGTAGGAGTGAGGGACTGATTGTGCAATGCGGTGGCTGTATGGAGGAATGGAATGTTAGCTTTAGTGAATGGAACTTCATTGTATAGTACTGTACATATTATTATCATATTGCTCATTAAATTTCATTAATACATTTGTATTTAAATAAGTGAATACCTGTATCTCAACCCCTGGAACACTCATTTATCACTTAGTAGTAAATAATGATCTTTACATGTATGATGACTATTGCCTGGGAATAATATGGGAGTAATAATTAAGTGAGTGCTATAATACAAAAATTACTTAAAATACTGTTCAATTTCAGTTGAACTATGCATGATATTGCCAACAATCATAGCCAGAATAAAGGAGTACTGTAACAGATGACTGTCATTATTAAACTAAAACTCTCCCTCCAGCAAAATAAGAGTGATTACTGTATGGAATTAACAGTGCCATGTAATTAGTAAAAAAAGTGCACTTTATCAAAAAAAAAAAAAAAAAACTGTAAAGTGACCTGCATGGGCTAGCCACCTTACAGACTGTGTATCACTCAGTGGATAAGGTGATGAGATAAATTACAAATTTTCTTTAAAGGTAATACAAGGGAATCTATTCATACACCAGGAAGGGATGAAACAAATACAATAACTAATGATTCTTGCTTAAAAATTAAAAGGAACAACTAATTCAGGGCATTCCAGCTACTCAGTAACCAAGCAAAGTTAATTTGTGCAGTCCATATGGTAACATACATTTCTGTCCATTCCAGAAGGAATGAGATATGGGGCTTAAAAACAGGTCCAAGAATCTTCAACTGAATACTAACCGAAATTATTTATTAAAGCACTGTTCTGGTGTACCATAATTTCCCATTTACCATGCCAACTGTAGGTTGATCATCATATCTGAGTGCATGATAGTTGGATATGGCAAGCAATAGAACTGCTTCTTTTAGGTATTCATGTGATATGCAGACTCTGCATCAGTTTCTGCCCATATTTCTCCCAAAAAGCAGTGGATGCTATCCAGAATATGTGGGCGGGATCCATAGTATCATTGATTCAAAGAGATTTTCAGCCCTGTTTTATGCTGCATAACTAACCAACAGACCTCTTCCAAGATGCAGAAAGGGTGCCAGAAGCAGGTATTGCAGATGGCGAGATTCGTTTCCGAACATGTCATGTACGATCTATGCAGTAACCAGTTACTAAAAGAACAGTGTCTATGTTATATTGTCAGTGTTCAGGTTGTAACTTTTTATTAGCTTCAGATATCTATATTGTGTGAGGATAACTGTACACCTTTACGTCTCTACTACCTCTACAGTATTTAAGGTAGCATTAAACTAAGATTCTTTAGTTGAAGTGATAGTAGGCTCTACCTTCTTCCAGCTGCAGAGAAGCCAAGTTTTCCCTCTTTTGTCTTTCTTGCCTTCATTCTTTCCTCGTCATTCTGCCTGTAAACTGAGTGACAAGCCAAATGGTTTCCTGTACACTAGGAAACCATTTACTACCCTTGGTGGTAACCATATAACCAAATTTTGGCGCCTGGTGGTTTAGTGGGTAATTATGGCGCTCCAATCGGATTGAGCCGGTGAAGATTTATATCCAAGGGGCGGTTGGGGTTTATTGCTCACATAATGCCACTCAGGGATGAGTGAGGCTGGTCACTCTCATCTTACATGTCAGGACCAACTTGCCTAGCCCCGGGCTCCTACGCTTCTCTGAGGGGCGACATAGGATTGGATAATGAATGAATGAGTGAATAACTGTACACCTTTACATCTCTAAAACCTCTACAGTATTTAAGGTAGTACTAAACTAAGATTCTTTAGTTGAAGTGATAGTAGTCTCTACCTTCTTCCAGCTGCAGAGAAGCCAAGTTTTCCTCAAACTTTCCACATGTCATTCCCTGAAATATTTGAAATTGGTATATGATCAGACTTATAAAAATAAACAGAGTGGTATATAACAACAACAACAACAACAATAATAATAATAAAAAATTATATTCTTAGCAGCTCTGGATATTTATTGCTTACTTGCAGTATTGCACCCATATGATAAAAATACCTATAGAATCAAAGTAAGTTATTTGCTTATACAGTAAAACTTCGCTGTAACGGACTGATTGGGGCCCAAGCTATTCCAAAAAAAAGTGAAATTCCAATAATAGCGACATCCAGACTTCCCCATGCTAACTTGGACTTTTTCCAGTATATCAGACATTAGTCTGGATCGCACCAATGGATTTTAAACTGTTTTCACTACCATTACACTATTGTACTGTATTATATATTCACTACAATAATCAAATGGTATTATATATATAACAATACTGTACTGTACACTGATAAACATGTACTTTATTTAGCTTATTGTGGCGAACATAGCTCAAAAGGTCAAGCGGGCCAGACTGCTTCGGGCTTTATTGGACTTTTTCCGATATACTGTATAAGAATTTAGTCCGGTAGCTCCTCGATTCAGATAGAAGCGAATTCTGATCTATTGAAGTCTGTTATATCAAGGTTTTACTGTACAGCGTACTGAACTGAGTTTCTGACAGAAAAAAGTACTGTTCTAAAAATTTTTCATATACTATGTAATGTTCACTCTCAAACTGAAGATGCAGGAGTATGATGGTCTTACCATTTTCATGCAGATGATTAATGGTGGTTTAACATCCTTGAAATTAATAATTGGAACTTTTGGTTTGGGTATCTCTGATGATTCTTCATATGTATAATATGATCCAATCTTTTTTACATCAACATCACAAAATGCTGCCACCTTCTTTTGATTCGCTGCTATAAGAGTTCTGTAAAATTTGCGGCCTTGCTTTCCGGCATTCCATATGGAAAACGTCTCCCATTTGCAAAGTACTTGGTTTTGTAGCTCTCTTATCCTAAGATCCCATATTGTGTCCCTGAAAAAAGCATATTAAGAATTTTATATAATCATCATTATCATCTTCATTTTCATCATCTTTCATGAACTATATACTGTATAACAGTTTATCTATCTATCTATATATATATACAGGGTATAGAGAAAGAAAGAGAGAGTATATATATATATACACTATATATACTGTATATATATATCTACATACATCAGGAAGGGCATCCGGTCATAAAATGCTACACGCTCCAATCCGAA
>JAGKTI010041236.1:0-10280 GCA_018397915.1 Birgus latro
CCCCCCCCAAACCCCCCACCATATCACACCCGCCAATTATGCCTGTCCTGAGCGTCTGTCAAAACATTAAGATGCTCGTCTTTTAGGAGTTAAAAGAGGATTCTGTATATCAAGGGTTTACTATAAATGCTAGTGTACTGCAGTCTTAGGTGACAGATGAAACTGTTTTCAAGGCATTCTATGCACTGGCAAGTTTGTCAAGCCTCTCACAAATGCCCAAGATATAATTACATTCTGTTTGTGATAGGAGAATTGAATGGGATTGCTGAAAATGGCCCTCTGAATTATATTTTGTAATGGGTGAGGGAATACTGATGAATGACAACAAAAAGACATGTGGGGAAAACGGAAATGCATTAAAAATTATTTCAAATACTGTACAACCAAGCACAAAAGTATTCATATTACTGTACAGAGATCTATCTACCTAATGTCTGACGCCTTAATCCTGTAAGGGGTGGCCACAAACAAATCGCCTCCATGTCGCCCTGTCCCCCGCCATTTCACTGCCCTCCTCCCAGCTCACACACCCCTCTCTCATATACCACTCCACTCCATCCCTCCATCTCATCCTTGGCCTCCCCCTCCCTCCTCCCCCCTCCACCTCATTCACATGCACTCTCCTCGTCTGTCTCTCGCTCTCCATCCTCTCCAGGTGGCCAAACCACCTCAATGTGTTTCTCAAAACACTTCGTATCACATCCACAGCCACACCACAATGCTCCTTCACTTCCTCATTTGTCAGTCTGTCTCTCCATGTGACTCCAAATGCTCCTCTCAAATAACTCATTTTCACTGCTCTCACTCTTGACTTCTGTCCCTCCAACAAGGTCCAAACATCACTTCCATACATTAGTACTTGTATCACAATACTGTCAAGTAGTAACTTTTACACTTCCATGCTCACTCCCTGTTTCTTATCACTGCTTTAAAGGAGCCAGCATCCTTTCTTCCTTGTTGTACCCTTTCAAGCACCTCACCCTCTAAACTTCCATCCTTACTCATCACACTACCCAAGTACTTAAACACACTCATTTTCCATTTCCTCCTCAACCAACCTCATTGTACATTCACTGGCTTCACTTCTCTCTAAGACCATCACTTTACTCTTCCCTACATTCACCTATAGATTCCGTTTCTTACACACACTCCCAAACTCATCCACCAAGCCTTGCAGCTCCCCTTCATCTTCACTTAACAACACAGTATCATCTGCAAACAACAGTACAGGGAGTTTCCAAACACTGCCCTCTCTCATTATGGCCACTCCTTGTATCTCTTTTATTACCCCATCCACATACAGATTGAACAACCATGGAGACATGACACATCCTTGTTTCAATCCAACCTTCAAATAGAAAAATTCACTCAGTTCACTATCCACACACCCTGCAGCCTTAGCACCCTCATACATACTCTTCGCAGCATTCAGCAACTTCCCATCTACTCTATATATTCTTGATACTTTCCACAATCCTTGACTTATAAAGATATTGGAAAGAATTCTGAATGAAGCCTAACTACAGTATCATATGAAGGCCAACCTCCCTATACAATCGGGTTATAATTATGGAAAACCCATGACACAACAACTGACTGAACACTGAACAAAGGGATCAATGCAATCATTATACACAACATTGGTAATTGTCTCATCATCATCATCATCATCATCGCAATTGTAAAAAAAAAAAGTGGGGGGGGGAGGGACTTCACAGGGAATCGTAGTGCTCATAATCTAAAGTGGCAATCGTATATACAGTATACAGTAATCCCTCCATTATCCGACATAATATAGCCAAAGGCATGTCCATATATTGGTCTTGTCCGGATATTGGTCATGTCCGGATATTGGCCCTGAAGCTCCAGCACTGGTCATTCATGACCCTAACCTAACCTAACCTAAATCAGAAAACCACCTACCTACCTCCCTCCCAGACATGCATAGCACTTATTTATGTCCCCTTTCACATAAATAATGCACACAAAGCATGAATTAACTGAATTTTAACCAAAAAATGATGATTTAGAGGTGAGTAAGGCATAGGTGCTCACAACTTGCCAGCAAGTGTAAGTAAGTATCAGACAGGGAAATCACTATGAAAATCACCCTTTCTCACACCATATCCATTAAATAATGGACACAAAGCATGAATTCATTGAATTTTAACCCCAAAATGATGATTTTGAGGTAAGTAAGGCAGAGATGTTCATGAGTTGGCAGCTTAGTGTAAATAAGTATCGGACATGGCAATCACTAGGAAAATCATCATATCTCACATCTTATGCACTAAAATATGGGATATAAAGCATCAAATAAATAAACTGTTACCCGTAAAAGAGTTAGGTATGGCAAAGGTGTTCAATGTTCACCAAGAGCACCGGTCATTCTTGACCCTAACCTAACCTAACCTAAATCAGAAAACCACCTACCTACCTCCCTACCGGACATGCATAGCACTTAATTAAGACCCCATTCACATAAATAATTGGCACAAAGCATGAATTAATCGAATTTTAACCCAAAATTGATGAATTTGAGGTGAGTAAGGCAGGGGTGTTCACGAGTTGGCAGCTTAGTGTAAGTATCAGACGTGGCTATCACTATGAAAATCATTTCTCATATCTTATGCACTAAAATATTGGATACAAAGCATCAGATAAATAAATTGTTACCAGAAAAAGAGTTAGGTATGGCAAAGGTGTTCACTGTTCACCAACAGCACCGGTCATTCTTGACCCTAACCTAACCTAACCTAAATCAGAAAACCACCTACCTACCTCCCTCCTGGATATGCATAGCACTTAATTAAGACCCCATTCAAATAAATAACTGGCACAAAGCATGTATTAATCAAATTTTAACCCAAAAATGATGATTTTGAGGTGAATAAGGCAGACATGATTATTACTGAGAAAATCACCTTTTCACAGCCTATGCACTCAAATATGAGACACAAAGCATGAAGTAAATAAAATGTAACCAGAAAAATTATGATTTAGAGGTGTGTGGGGCAAAAATGTTCATCAGTTGACTAGATAGTGAATGTATGTAAAAGACATGGTAATCACTGAGAAAATCACCTCTTTCACAGCCAGTGCACTCAAATATGGGACACAAAGCATGAAGTAAATAAAATGTAACCAGAGAATGAGGATTTAGACGTAAGTATGGAAAATATTTAGCAGCTGACAATGTTTACTTACAGTCCATGATTGTTGTAAACCCTCATCTCTAAGATTTTTACAGTGGTCATAATTGCTCTTGAAGTATGTCCAGTAATCCAGTGTTTAACTACACTTAATCCTTAGCACTGTGACTTTTGATTATTTAAACAAGAACGAAAATACCACAAATGAGCGGACAGCCATCCACTGTTCACGGGAATCGAGACAGAACTAGTAGAAGGGAGAGTGAACGGGAAGGGAGCTAGTCGGCGCGGGCAGGAAATTCAAATTGATGCGGTCGGGATTTTTTTTTTTTTTTTTTTTTTGGCAATTTGGGGGTTTCGGCCATCAGCCTACCCACGACGTCTGAATAGTGAAGTGCCCGGATAGTGGACGTCCGGATAGAAGAGGGATTACTTATATATATACAGTAAGACCTCACTATAACGGACTAATTGGGGCTCAGGCCAGTCCGAAATATGTGATTTTCCAATAAAAGCGACATCTAGACTTACCTCTGCTAATCCAGACTTTTTCCGATATATCAGACATTAGTCCGGATTGCATCAGTAGTTTTCACCACCATTGCAGTATTGTACTGTGTTATACCTTCACTACATTAATCAAATGGTATAATAATACTGTACTGTGCACTGAAAAACATGTCTTTTACTTGTCTTATTGTGGTGAACATAGCTGAAGTTGTCAGGCAGTCCGGACTGCTTTCTGGCTATACCGGACTTTTTCCGATATATAGGAGTTTAGTCTGGTAGCTCCTCAAGTCCGATAAAAGCGAATTCCGGTCTACTGAAGTCCGTTATATCGAGGTTTTACTGTATATATATATATATATAAAAAGGGTGCTACAATGTCAAGATCATACCAGCAAATGATCACATGATGGGTGACTGTAAAACGAGTCACTTGTACCTCTTTCTTGCTAATACTTGGCTGCTGATGGACAGGAAGACCATTGCAGATATGGGACAAGCTAATGTGTACCAATCTTAGATCTAGAGGTATTACAAGAGATGGTAGAGAGTATCAACAGAGCTGGTGCAGAATACAGCAAGGTGGAGACAGCTATCGGGTAAATCCATTTGACTCATGCCACATGGAAACACACATTAAATTGATGATGATGATGATGATGATGACATAATTACAATCAAGCTGAAAGAAGGATACTTGGGAATGTCGGTATGAGGGCAGTAAGAGGACACTGTGAAGCCTTAGCTAACATATGACTGGGATGTGTGCAAAGTCAAACCATGAGAAGAAGATCTTGAAAACACCAGTTAACTCACAACAGGGCAAGAGGAGTATTTGGGGTTGCTCGTTGGGAGAAAATGCATATGTATATTTTGTGCAGTGCATACAAAAATTATTTGGTTAGAAAAGCTAAAGCTGTGTATAGTGCTGCAAGGATATCCACAAGTAAGAAAGGTACAGCTTGGTGGGATGTGTAAGTTTAACGAACAGTGGATTAAAAAAGAAAGAAGTGGCTAGTGTGGATGCAAGAAAATTCATTTTAACCAGTGGACTGCGCAATTACTTTTTTATAAACTTGAAGATAAACATCCAGGGCATAATCTGGTGAAAAAAAATAATCTCTCTCTCTCTCTTCGTTTTTGCATAGGGCCATGCATAAGTTTACATAGGGGAGTAGTGAAAAATACATACAAGTATACTGTTTTTGTTTATTATAAACTTCAATATTATTTACAAACTTTTCTGGTATACCATAGAATCTCATAATTTTCACCATAGCTCCACGTGAAACACTATCAAACGCCTTTTCAAAATCCACAAAACACATAGTAAGTGGCATTTTCATCTCATTATATTTCTCACTAATGCAAGAGTGCAGACAAGATTCAAAAAAATAAAAGTAGGAAAGCATTCAATCAATCAATCATTTCCTGTGGCACCCCCTGGGATGCATAGGGCCTCGATGAACTCTCTCTACCAATATTTGTCTCTTGCCATCTCCTTCAGGTCCCACCAACACTCCTCTCCTGCATAGCGCCATGCATAAGTTTGCGTAGGGGTGGAGTAGTTGGTGGTGATGCACGGCCAGCACAGCCTGAGCACAATGCGACACTACCCAGACTGGCTCGCAATCCATGCGTTAATGAGGGAACATAATGACAGGAAACACATGACAAGGTCAGTTACCCACTCAGCCCCCCAACCTATCCTGTGCAAAATATGGTCCGAGACAGTATACTTACAATAACTGACAGGAATGAGCTCTGGATGTTTTGCCTCACTGAGATGCTTTGTGACATCACCAATTGTTACTCTGGAGGAATCTGGAAAAATAAAAATGTACCTTACATTTTCATCATCCTCATCATTCTAATTATATTTCTCACTAATGCAAGAGTGCAGACAAGATGCAAAAAAATAAAAGTAGGAAAGCATTCAATCAATCAATCATTTCCTGTGGCACCCCCTGGGATGCATAGGGCCTCGATGAACTCTCTCTACCAATATTTGTCTCTTGCCATCTCCTTCAGGTCCCACCAACACTCCTCTCCTGCTTCTCTTTTCATTGTCCTCAACCAGGTTTCCCTCGGCCTACCTCTGCCTCTTCTACCTCTAGCAGTTCACTCTGGCACATCCTGTATTAACCTGCCTTCTTTACTATATACTCATATGTGCCCGAGCCATTTCCAGCGAGACAGTCTCACATATTCATCAACTGGTTCCATTCTCATAATATCCCTTACTCTTTCATTTCCAACTCTGTCTTGCCACTTTACCCCAAGAATCCTTCTTAGTATTTTATTCTCAAATCCTAATACTGTACTTTCTGATCTGTTGCAATTGTACTGTACCATGACTCATGCCCATAAATTAAAATTGGTCTAACCATGGACTTACAAATTTTTACTTTAGTATATACGGAAAGCATATTATAATGCCAAACAGATTTCATCATTCCTACAGCTTGCCAAGCCTGTCTAATCCTCTCCTCAATTTCACTGTTTAATGATCCATTAGATGATACAATCATTCCCAGATATTTAACATTTTCTACATTCTTCACTACATTATTCCCAATTACACAATTGATTTGGTACTCCACACTCATATTAATAATTTCAGTCTTTCCACAATTTATTACCAATCCCACTTTTTCTCCTTCCTCCGCCAGATAATCAAGCACCCTCTGCATCTCGTAAATACTTCCGCAAATCAGTACAGTATCATCAGCATAGTCCAAATCCATCAGCCTCTTATTTTCTTTCCAGTTAATTCCTGCACCTGTTCTCCTTACAACCTTTCTCATAACATAATCCATAACCAAAACAAACAACAATGGCAAAAGAACTCCTCATTGAATCACTCCTGACCTAACTTCAAATGGATCGCTCAAAGAACCACCCACCATTACCTTACAAAAAGTACCTTCATGCAGGCTTCTAATATTATTTACAAACTTTTCTGGTATACCACAGAATCTCATAATTTTCACCATAGCTCCACGTGAAACACTATCAAACGCCTTTTCAAAATCCACAAAACACATAGTAAGTGGCATTTTCATCTCATTAGCTTGTTGCATTAGATGCCTCACAATAAAAATCTGATCATTACAGCCCCGACCCTTTCTAAATCCCACTTGTTCTTCTCTTAAAATTTTAGCAATTACTGGCTCTATTCTGTTCAACAATATTTTGGAAATGACTTTGCAACTACAGGTGTCAAAGTTATCCCCCTCCAATTTCCACACACACTTAAATCTCCGTTTTTTGGTATTTTTATAATCACTCCATTTTTCCACTCTTCTGGAATTCCACCATTATCCCATGCCACATTAAAAAGTTTCAAAAGCACATTCATTAACTCATCATTTTCCACCTTAAGCATTTCAGGAAATATTCCATCCTCTCCTGGGGCCTTAAAATTCTTTAGTTCCTTTACAGATTTTGCTAACTCTTCCAAAGTTATATCCCCTGTATCTATCTGCAAATCTCTCTCGGCTGACAAAATGTCCTCTTCAGCTGGAATTGGTCTATTTAGAACAGATTCAGAATGTTCTTTCCACCTTCCTTTTATATCCAAGTCTTTAGTCATCAAGTTACCATTTCTATCTCATACAGGTATTTCTTTATTTCTTTTTTCAGTCCCAGTTAACTCCTTTATGGCATGATACGCTGCTCTTGTGTTCTGACCGTCACTTTTACTTAATTTCTGTCTCTGTTGCCTTTCATCATACAGCCTCCTCTTATCATGTCTAACGAGTCTTTTTACTTCAGAATGTAAACTCCTGTACTTTGCTCTAAGTACTTCAACTATCTGGTCTTCAACATGTTGTTCTTCACTTCTTAACTTCACCTCTTTCCTTTTCTGAATTAGATTCCATGTTTCATCTGACAGCCACTTTTCCCTTCTCACTTTTCCCTTTTTCTTAATAGTAACCTTAGTACTCTCATGCAAAACCTCTTTTGCCTCTCTCTACATTTGATTAATATCATTGTCTTCAGGTTCCATCAAAGTCTGCAGGACTAGAAACCTGTTCTCATATTCCCACCGAAACATTTCCTTAGTGTTCTTATCATTTCTCAGTTCATCAAAATCATGTTTATTACCTCCTGTACAAGTATCATTAACATTTCTCGTAAGTTTCATTTTAACCTTTGACACAATAAGTTGATGATCACCACCTATATCTGCCCCCCCTCATTATGCAAACATCTTGCAAATACCTACTATGCCTTCTGCTAATTGCAATGTGGTCAATCTGGTTACAGTATTTACCACATGGTGAAATCCAAGTAGTTTTATGTATTTCTCTATGCTCAAAGATAGTTCCACCAGTCATAAGGTCATTTGCCAAACAAAAGCTTCCAAATCGCACCCCATTTTCATTTCTTACACCAACACCCTCCTTACCCATACAATCGTCAAAGCCACCCCTACTACTACCAAGAATCGCGTTAAAATCATCAATGCACACTAACACATCATGTCTTGCCACTCTATTCGCTACATCCTGCAGCTTCTCATAAAAGTCAACCTTCATTTCATCAGCGGACTCATTATCATGAATTATTAACAATGTACCTAGTGAAATCAACCACAGTATCATGTACAGTTCTTTCATGCTTTCACAATTCTCAGTTCTGCCACAGAGCTAAACCATCCCCTCATATTTGCAGACTGGTTCAAAGTTTTGAAAATGTCTGAGTGGCAAGGTTTAAAAGTAAAGGCAGATAAGAAGAGAATACTGGCTCCTGATAGAAAAGGTGACTCACAATCTGAAGTACTGGTGAATGGATAGAAAACTAAATTGGTAAATGACATTTAACCCGTGGATTGCACAACTACCTTTTTTTTACCCCACCCCATGGTGCACAAAAAAATGAATGATTTTTTTTTTTTAATTATTATAAACTTCAAGATAAACATCCAGGGCATCATCTGGTGAAAAAAAAAAAAATTCTCTCTCTCCATCTTTGTGTAGGGCCATGTGTAAGTTTACGTAGGGAAGTCTCAATAATGTGGTCATAGGTACTTGTAGAAAAGTAGATTATGGGTTTAGTACAACCAGAATAAAGTCGTGAGACGCATTATCAATGAGATAAGTTACAGCACTCTTGGGTTACCGAGTTTTATTCCACAGTTATCTTGATAGTGATTTACAAACGAGCTTAGAGTGACGGCCAGTCTCCCCTTTCTCCTTACTCTGCCCTAATTGTGCTCTTGGGCATTATCTACCCACTTTCTGATGTGAAGGGCTTCTCTCTGCCATTATATACAGGTGGGAGAGGATGTTTGGTAAGGTAGTAGTGTCTGATCGATCTCCTGTGGGTTTCCATGTGTTTGAATACATCATGAGTTTCTTCGTTGTTTGGACTACGAGGATACAGTATTTTGAGAAACATCATATGTTAAGATTCTTGATAGTCTGGGACAACAGACTGTGTACAGATATCATGTGAAATCAAACACTACTTGCTGTGAATTGACATTCCTAGTGAAAAACTGTGTATGTTACCATCAGACACTACATCCTGTACATTGAGTTATGAGATATATTTTTTTTTTTTTTTTTTTATGCATGGAAGAAGGAACCAAAGGCCATGGGCCTGCATACTGTTCCTTCCAAGAAAAAGCAAAAACAGTACAAAAGAGAGCCAAATTCAAGATCCGTTCAATTCGAGATGCCTGGACAAACTGAGTTTGAAAGACTGGAGATCATAGGAAGTAGGAAATACAGACAGAGGAAGACAGTTCCAGAGTTGACCAGTTGCATAAATAAAAGACTAGGAGTAACGGTTAACTCTTGCATTAGAGAGTTGGACAGAAAAGGGACGAGAGTTTGTTGCTAGACGGGTACTACGTGCCCGTCGTAGAGGTGGAGGGATGCAAGCAGACAGTTCAGAGGAACAGTGACCATTGAAGTAGCGATAGAAGAGACATAAAGATGCAACAGTGCGGCGAAGAGACAATGGTTGAAGGGAATCAGTAAGAGGAGGAGAGTTAATGAGACAAAAAGCCTTTGACTCCACCCTATTGAGAAGAGCTGCATGTGGGGAGCCTCCCCACACATGAGAGTTGTACTCCATACACAGGTGAATAAAACCCATGTACAAGGTCAACAACTGTGCAGGGGTAAAGAAAGTACGGAATCGGCTTAGCACACCTAATCTCTTGGAAGCAGATTTCACAAGAGATGTAATATGTTCTTTCCAAGACAAATCCTGAGAGAATGAAACCCCCAGCATGTTCAAGGATGATGCAGGACATAACTGTTCATTATTAAGCATTAGTGGGTAATCCTGAGGATGATTTTGTGGGGTTGATATGTGTAAGAACTGAGTTTTTGATGCATTAAAAATAACAAGATTATTTTTACCCCAATCAGAGATACGAGCCAAATCAGACATTAGGTGTGCCATAGCCTCATCCCTTTTTTGTTGAAGTAACTGCTGAGATGGACGTTGCGGGAACCGAATGGAAAGATGAAGGGTGGAATCATCAGCATATGAGTGGATAGGGTTAGATGTACAGCTTAGAAGGTCATTGATGAATAAAAGGAAGAGAGTAGGTGATAGGACAGAACCCTGAGGAACACCACTGTTGATAGGTCTAGGAGA
>JAGKTI010041238.1:0-10279 GCA_018397915.1 Birgus latro
AATTTATGGGCGCACATGGAGTGGCAGCTGCGTAGTATGGACACATCGTCTTTGCCTAAACTTGAGGCTGCAGCTATGGAGCAGTTTTAGTCTGTCTGTTGGGCAAAACTACGTCATCAGTCTCCCCAGACTCCTTAAGAAGATAATAAAGGTGAAGGGGAATGCCAGTAAATACTAAATTCAATGATGAGTGTTAATTTATTTGTTTCTCCTTGCTAACCACAAGAATGTTTTCTTTTTTTAAGATGGCATCAATACTTTCCGCACCTACTGTATATATACAGGTATATATACAGTAGGCACGGAAAGTTTTGACGCTTTTTTGCCGACCTCATTCTTTTTCGCATTAAGTGAAGTAGGGTCAACACTACCCTCCCCTGTGATGCAAAATGAGCTGACGCTTTTTCAGCGGGAGCTGGCAACCCTGCTTGATAGGTTTGGCATCACAGGAGCAGGCTCAGTAATGTTTGGGCAGCCACAGGAGGAGGATTGTCTCTGTGTGTGATGCACCACGAGGGCATGTTTTGACTCAAATAACACAGTTATTTGGTTGCCTACCACATTCTCATCATGCCTAATGTAACCACAAGCAAGGACAAACGTGTGGAAGTGATTACTTTATACAAAGCTGGCCACAAACTCCCATTTATTGCAAATCAAACAGTTGTTAGACTGAGGACAGGCAGAGACTGGTGAAGCGGTTCAAGGACAGTGGGGAGGCCATTCCTCCCACTCCACTTCCCAAGCCTGGGAGACCTCGTAAGACAACCTTCAGGACCCGTCAGCTGATCTCAAGGCAAGTTAGCAAGGATCCAAGGCTAACAGCACGGGATTTAAAAGAAAAGAACCCACAGTTGCTGGCAGATGTGTCTGTCAGAAGTGTGCAGCAGCTGTTGCATGACGATCTGGGCTACAGGAGTTTTTGTGCTCGTAAAAAACCACTGCTAACTGCACTTCAGAAGAAAAAGAGAGTAAATTTTTGTAAGAAATATCTTGCCTGGAGTGAGGAGCAATGGAAAACTGTGCTTTGGAGTGATGAGTCAACATTTAGTCACTGGTACCCCTTCATCACGAGTGTACCGCAAACCAGGCAGTGACCCCCTGGATCCTAAGTACACTTCCAAGTTTGTTAAATACCCAGCCTCACTCATGGCTTGGGGCTGCTTTACATATTATGGTGTTGGTGAGTTGGTAATTCTACCTGCAAATGAAAAAGTGAACCTGAACAATTATTTGGAGCTATTATGTGATGTTTTAAGTGACACTTTTGATTAAACCAAGGCAAGAGTATTTATGCAAGATTCTGCCCCTGCACATGTTGCAAAGTCAGTGAAACAGTGGCTAACAACAGACTGTGAGGTTCCCTTTATTCGAGATTGGCCCGGAAACAGCCCAGATATCAATCCCATTGAGAATTTATGGGCGCACATGAAGCGACACATCATCTTTGCCTAAACTTGAGCCTGCAGTCAAGCAGCTATGGAGCAGTTTTAGTCCGTCTGTTCTGCAAAACTACGCCATCAGTCTCCCCAGACGCCTTAAGAAGATAATAAAGGTGAAGGGGAATGCCAGTAAATACTAAATTCAATGGTGAGTGTTAATTTATTTGTTTCTTCTTGCTAAGCACAAGAATGTTTTCTTTTTTTAAGATGGCGTCAACACTTTCCGCGCCTACTGTATATATGGATGTGTTGGAAAATATCACAGTTGGTATGTTAAATTTGGTGAAACTGGCAGGGCAGATTTGCTTTATAGGTAGGAATGGAACATTAATAGGCAGCATTTATGTATGTTACTGTTAACTTAATAAAGTTCATCCTCTAAGGTGACTTAGAACAAGGAGAATCAGTCATTGGTAGCCTATGTAATTTTAATCATCAGCATATTAGGGATATTTTGAATGCCTGATGAATGGGAATAGAGAGTGCTGAGCTGCTGTAAACATGATTGGGTTTGGGGATGTGCAGAGAAGGAATGCAGTGCCAGGAAACTTGACACTCACACAGGTGGAGAACGCTGTGAAGCGGCTGAAAAATGGGAAAGTAGCTGGGATCGAAGAGGTGCAGAGATAATTAAGTGTAGTGGAGAGAGCAGAATGAAGGGCCTGTTGGAGATATGTAAGATGGCATGGATGAGTAAAACTGTGCCAGCAGAATGGAAGAAGGCTGTGATTGTACCCCTGTACCAAAATAAAGGTGAGCGAAATGAGTGCAAGAATTATCGTGGCATTAGTTTATTGAGTGTGGTAGGGAAGGTATATGGAAGAATTATTATAGAGAAAGTAAGAGAGATCTCAGAAGTCCTAGTGAGTGATGAACAGGGTGGCTTTAGGAGTGGCAGAGGATGTGTAGATCAAGTATTTGCACTAAGACAGATAGCAGAGAAGGCTTGTTAGAAGGACTATAAAGTGTTTATGGCATTCATGGATTTGGAAAAAAGCATATGACAAAGTAGACAGAGAAGGATTATGGAAGGTTTTGTGCATGTATGGTGTAGATGGTAAGCTGCTAGGTGCCATCAAGAGTTTTTATGATGGCAGTGAGGCATGTGTATGGGTAAGTGGGCATCTAAGTGACTGGTTCACGATCAGTGTGGGTGTGTGACAGGGTTGTGTGATGTCTCCATGGTTGTTCAATATATATATGGATGGCGTGATGAAAGAAATAAAAATAGACTGCGAGATGATGCTGATATCATGTGTGCGGCTTGTCGGGGAGAGCAGGTGGAGATTGTTAGGCGTGAGAGGGTTTAACTTGCAGGTGAGTGTCTTGAGTGTGTGGAGGAGTTTCGTTATTTGGGAGACATGTTATGTGCCGGAGGTGGGGCTGGAGTTAGCTCGGTTGCTAGGGGGTCTTTGTATGCAGCATGTGTTAGGAGTGTGATGCTGTTTGGTAGTGAGACCTGGGCAGTAAAGGAAGAGGATATTCACAGGTTTAAACGTACAGAAATGACAATGATTAGGTGGATGTGCAGTGCGTCCCTGCGTGCAAGGCCTGGGGGGGCTGGGTTTGCGATGGAAGAGTTGAGAGGTAGGATGGGACTGGAGTGTATTGGTGTTGTGATGAGGAGAGGTAGGCTGAGGTGGTTTGGACATGTGGAGAGGATTTGGGATGATAATTGGGTACAGAGGGTGAGAGGTGTTAATATTAGGGGAGGGGTTGGGAGGGGTAGACCGAGAAAGACATGGGACGAGGTCATTAAATGTGACTTAACGGTTAAGGGACTGAACAGGGAGGCTGCCAGGGATCGAGCAGCGTGGAGAGCCGCCATTAGGTGACCAAGGCCGATGCATGCAAGCATGTTGAAGCCTTCAAAAACGAAACGAATGGTGAGGGGGAGGGTGTTGTTAATGAATTGTAATGTATGGAATGTCTCAAATTTGTTGTATGCTGATGGTGCAGTACTACCAGACAAGAACTTGGTAAACTAGTACAGAGTTTTGCTGATGTCTGTGAGTGTCGTGCCTTGAGAGTAAATGTAGAAAAGAGTACAATGATGGTTATTGAGAGAGAAGGTGACTCCCAGTGTTATGTTACAGTGAATGGAGAGAGACTGGAATTGGTGAGAGAGTTCAAATACCTGGGTACAGTGACAGAAAAGAGAGGAAAATGTGCAAAAGAAGTGGATAGTATAGTGACACAAGGAAGGAAAGTGGTTGGTGCAATGAAGGCCTTGCATGAAGGAGTTCTGTTGCCAACTTTAACATATGAATGTGAGACTATGGTGTAGCATTAAAATGAAAAGTCAAGAGTGAGAGCAGTGGAGATGGGACTGCTGAGGAATGTATTTGGAGTACAGAGAGTGGATAGGACACGAAATACAGTAATGGGATTCGTGAACGATGTGGATTGAGGAATTCTGTGGACACCAGAATCGAAGAGAGTGTACTGTGATGATATGGTCATGGGGAGAGATTGAATTACAATAGAATTGTGAAAAGGTATATCTGAGCGAATTTGAAGGAGGGAGGAGGCGAGGTAGGTCAAGGATAAGATGGAGGGATAGGCAGATGAATGTGTGAGGAAGAGAGGTCTGGAAGTTGATGAGGCTAGGAGTCTGACAAGAGATCGAGCTGGCTGGATGAATGTTGTGAAGTGCATGATCAGGGATTTGACACCCCTTTTAATGTGACTTTGTCCAAATTGACTCTGTTGGATACGTTTATGTGAAGTTACAGAATGTGGCGAATGTTTTTGGCGTATCAGATAGAGCCAGGATTCCGGGGGCTTGAATGATAAGTGAATGGAAGCATGGTCCATTGAATTGGGTAAACTTGGGCTGTCTGTATGTTGCTACTCCTCACCTAGCCCCAGGGTGGGAGAGGAGGTCTGGATGATGATGATGATGATGACTAGAGATCCGGAAAAAATAAAACATACAATTGTGATACAGGATTATGGCATCTGGGAGAGAGGAGACAAGACTAACCATGGCCTCCCTGAGCTGAATGCCTCATCCATTGGGCTGGCCAAGGCAGCTCTGGAGGCCATGAATGAGCTGGATCTTTTTGGTGCACGAGGCGGCCCAGCCAGTGTCATCCATGTACTTGCTGATGAGGCACAGAAATGCCAAGCTGTCCTGCAGGTGAGCTGTAATTCATTACACTCATGTGTTTGAGATTTTTGCCCCCTAACAATACTCATTTAGCATAAGAATAACCACCTAAAGTTTGGCACCTATTTCCTGGGACACTTCATATATCATCCCTCATCAGTAGGCTACATCTTAATTTGTTCTTCTTTGTTAGTAACAGTATATCTCCACCTGCTCTCCTTTCCCAGCACAGTACTGTACTGTGCTTTTTTATTTGCCATTTCTCTCCCCTTCCCATTGTTAGCTGCAGCTTCCCCTTTCTGGCACCTAATTCAGTCCCTCCGTTTACCCCCAGTCCATGCTGCCTCGTGAAAGCAATAGCAAAGAGGTGGACAGCAGTCTTCTTGCAGTGATCAGCTTCCCGTCGTTTGCTGTGGATGACCCCCTCCTAATTCGCACCACCCGCTCCACCATCCTGTCCAAGCTGCAGGGGCATTATGGATGCAAGCGCTTTCTCAGAGATGGGTTTAAGACTGCCAAAGAGGTAGGCATTTAAGGTGTACAACATTTTGAATGTTTGATACGAGGTACTATCCAAAATTTTCTGGACTGATGCTATATACAACTGAAAACCCACCATAGTTCTTGTTAGCCACCATCACCTTCAAAGTAGTTCCCTTGCGCACTGATGCACCGGTCCCAGTGCGTCCTTCATTGCTGGAACACACCCTGGAGGTCCTTTTTGATGTGAGTGTCGAGCACTGCTGGCTGTTCCTTCTGGATGTTCTCAGTAGTATCAAAATGATGCCTCTTCAGCTTGATTTTCATTTTTGGGAACAAATAAGTCACAGGGGGCCAAAATCTGGTGAGTAAGGAGGGTGGGGAATAATAGCCATGTAGTTCTTGGCCAGAAACTGCTGAGTGTTGAGCACACTCTGAACCAGGGCATTGTTGTGGTGAAGCAACCAGTTGTTGTCTCACCCAGGGTCAGGGTGTCATCTTCTCACATCTTCACTGTATCGCTGTAGAAGTTGGAATTGGCAATTTGGCTAGCTGGGACAATCCCCTTGATGTAAAAGAAAACGATCAGCATGCTCTTGACATTGCTTTTCACCTGTCTTGCCTCTTTACGTCTGGTGAGGCTGTCCGACCAAGAGATTGCTCACCAAACACTTGTTGAATTATTGGCAGGGTCTTTGTTGCATTTTTCCTGAGATTTGCACAAAATTTGGTGCAAAGTTGCTGTTCCTTTTTTATGTGTATTTAAAAGATGCGAGACAACATGTGCATGACAGCAAACAAACGAATGTCACTAATCCCCACATCTACCTAGCTCTGCACCCTGTGGCACATTGACTCACAGTGCATGTTAGTACTGCTATGTAGAGGCGCATCGCACTACAACAACCTGTTTAGGATTCACGAACCCAGTCCGGAAAATTTTGGAGAGCACCTTATATAGTCAGGCATGAATGATTGAGCTAGGATTCCAGGGGCTTGAATGTGTAAATGAGTGTATGACCCATTTTCCTGAATATATGGTTGATGATTCTCCCTAGTTTGTGTTTTCTGTTCCATTGTTTTTTGGATTCTATTTCACCCCATTTTTAGATAAGAAAATGTTCAGAATGGTAATATCTAATTTCTTTTAATGAGTATGTCAGCAGTGAGTGATTTAATATTAATGTTGACAAGAATGTTCTATGTCCCAATGGTTGTTAATTTTATTTACCTGGTATATGGATGGGATTATGAGGTGGGTCGGAAAGAGTTGGAAAGAAGGATGGAGTTGATGATGAATGGAGAGGGGTTGAGTATTTTAGATATATGGAGATAAAGCTGTGTTGCTAATTTGTTAATGAGCAGGATCTTTCCTGACTGATTTAGAGTTTTGCTACTGCCTGGGAATTGGGTTTTGTGAAAGTGTATGAAGACAAATTAGATAATAAAATGCTGGTTGTGGAGAGAGGTGACTTAGTGAAAAATGCCATTGAACAGAGAGAGCCTTGACTTGGTGGAAGAGTTTAAGTACTTCAGTTCAGTAACAGAAAAGAGAGTTAAATGAGTATTGGCATTGAAGATAATAATGGCTTCAAAGGTGCAAGGTAAATGGTCAATTCTTTGAAAGCCTTGACATGAAACACTGGACTTAATATGGAGATGCAAAAAGCATGGTTGAAAGTGTGTTAGTGCCCACTTTAAAGTATGAGTGTGAGCATTTGGTATGGCATGGGTGAGAGCAGTGGAAGTGGAACTAATGGAATTTATATGAGTTGTTAAGTTTGGATGAGATTAATAACAGAGATTTGTGAAAGTTGTGTAGTGTAGTGAAGTCTGTTGATAAAAAGAGTAGAGACTTTACTTAGATGGTGGGTGGTATAGTAAGCTAAGATAATGATGAATGGATAAATAGTGAAAAATATAGTATGGTAATTGCAGTGTGCAAGTATTAGCACTAATACAGCAGGCTTTAAGCCAGCCTGAGGAAAAAGAATTTATACATACAATTTATGTTGTACAATGTTGTTTACATTCCACAGGACCCAAATAGGTTATACTATGAGCCATGGGAATTGAAAGTGTTTGAGAAGATTGAGTGTGAATGGCCACTCTTTTTCTGCTACCTCATCCTGGACCACTGCTTCCATGGTAATGAAGAAGCTGTCAAGGAATATTCAGAAACTCTAGAGGAGGTGAGCCCTATCACAGTCCTCAACTGCTACTGTCAGAAACTGTAACTATACTCGTTGTACTCAAACTTAACATAAAATTACTGTCTCTCCATTTTCAATGTTGGTAGGTGGGGATGCTCACCATCCACTCACTTGATATAGTGCTGCTCTCAGGTGTCTGCCCTTTCCTTTCCTCCCTCCTTTCCTTCCTTCCTCTTCTGGCTTTTCCTTATTTCATTCTTTCCTTGTCCTTCTGCCTACGGGTGACTTTACACTCCCTCTTTTGTCTGTCTTTCTTTCATTCTTTCCCGTTCCTTCTGCCTGTGGGTGATTCTACACTGAATGACAAGCCAAATAGTTTCCTGTACACCAGGAAACCATTTACTATGCTGGGTGGTAACCATATATCCAAATTATGGTGCCTGGTGGTTTAGTGGGTAATTGCAGCGCTCCAATCGGATTGAGCCGGTGAAGGTTTATATTCAAGGGATGGTTGGGGTTATTGCTCATGTAATGCCACTCAGAGATGTGTGAGGCAGGTCACTCTCATCTTAAATGTCAGGACCAACTTGCCTAGCCTCGGGCTGCAACGCTCCTCATGGGGCAATGTAGGATTGGATGATGGATGAATGATGATGACTTGTTGGAGTAGATTAACACTAGAATATGATGCACAAATTGTCAATATGGAAAGGATGTAGAGCTTTAGTATTGCCTTTTCCACTCAGCTCCATGAATAAAACTGCAAGACAAAAAATGAAATATAGGCCAAGTTAAGGTAAAAAGGGTATAACACAAGGAATGATCATCTTGCCTTATTTGTCACATTCTTATGAGGTAGAGAGATGCAGAGTACATCTTATGGAGAACAAAACTTCGTGGAGATATGTTCCATCATCATCACCCCTGTCCTGTGGTGTTGAGGTATGAAGTCCTTACCCCATGTGAATGTGGGAAGTTTGATTTAAAATGATACAGGTTTCAGTCTCCACTAATACCAGTTGTCCACACATTCCAGCATTGTGATCATTATCAGTACACTGTGGTAAACGGTGCCGTGCTATCACTGATATAGCACTTATTCAGTGTAATGTTTGTAAACTGTATTTTCAGCAGTGTGAAAGCACTTGGCATTCATCATGACTGTTGGCAAGTTCTAGAAGTCTACATGTGTATAGCATAAAAGGTTTATGTTTATTGATATTGTTGTACTGTACTGGTACTCTGCACCTTGGTGTTCTGTTTACCAACTGTTTATATTATATACAGTAATTTCTCATTTAACATGCTTTCACTTAACGTGTTTTTCACAAGCTAGCTATTAATCAACATAGGAACACTTTTCACTTAACACTTTATTTTTCACTATTATGCAATTAGGATGTACAGTGAAGGGCCAGTGTTGATACAGCTCACACCAGCAAAGATCTCATTATGTCACTATATCTGTAACTTGTAGGCTTTGAATGTGAAACTCAGTTATAGACTTTGACCTTCAGTAAATGCGGATACACACAGTCACAGCCCATGATCCATTTTGGTAATTGTATTCAGCCTTGAATGTGATTTTTCAGTAATCTGATCATATATTTCTTACTGAAACAAAGTAGTCACTTAACACAGTTTTCACTTATCACAGTAATTTTTCAGAACACGTCTATAGTGTTAAGCGAGAAATCACCTTAACCCTTTCGTGCACGGGTAAATTTTTAAAAGTTTCGTGGCTCACAATTTTACTTCCCTGCACCAGCCCGCGTGATGCAAATTACACGTATTCTTGCCTTATTTTCGCCGCCCAAACTTCTAAATATTGCCCTGAAACCCACATCATCTTATTCGCCGATGTTTGTTCTAGCTGATTTATTAAAAAAAAAAAAAAAGTACATTAGGCAACCGTGAATAAACATTTCGGAACGTTGATCTCACATCCCAACACCATCGTTCGAATGTTTTCCATCATACAGAAAAATGTTGTTATAAGTTTTGATAGAGAATTTCATTGGCTTTCTAATGAGGTGTGTCCAGTTGTGATACGAGATATAATTTTCGAGAAAATAGCCAAAAACTAAAAGCCATTTTTGTAAAAAAAATAATTTTTGTTCAGGGAGGTATACTGCAGAAGTTTTCTTGCACACATTATGTTTTTATTACATAATCTTATGTAGAATTTCATGAGCTTTCTCAGGGGCTCTTCAAAATTTGGATACGCCTCATAGTTTCCAAGTAAATCGGATACTCACTGCCGCGGTGCACTTTCATCATGTGCGCACAATAACTGCCTACGTAACAACAACTTTTCATTGGAGAAATTACATAGTTATGTCCTGTACATACGTAGAATTCACTGATCTTTATCATGATTCTTACAGGAAATCGATACGTTCAATAATTTTGAAGTAAATGGACGACAAAGATAGACTACTCTTCCTCGCCTGCAAACGAGATAAAAACGCTCAATTTCCCTGCCTCACGAATACCTACATATTTTCGCTCGTTAGGTTTTATTATTATTTTTTTTTTACTCAAATTATGCACGTGAAATATCATAAGCTCTTTGATAGTGCTCTTAGAAACTCGACATGACCACTAGTCTTTTTGCTAGTTACTGATACTGAAGCTGAACTCTCTTCCATCTCATATGTGTATATATAAAAAACAATATTTATTTGTGAAAAAGATATAGAAATAGGTCAATATACAAATCAACAAAATACAGTAAGACCTCACTATAACGGACTAATTGGGGCCCAAGCCAGTCCGAAAAATGCGAAATTCTGATAAAAGCGACATCCGGACTTACCCCTGCTAATCCAGACTTTTTCCGATATATCAGTCATTAGTCCGGATTGCATCAGTGGTTTTCACCACCATTGTAGTATTGTACTGTGTTACACCTTCACTACATTAATCAAATGGTATAATAATACTGTACTGTGCACTGAAAATCATGTCTTTTACTTGTCTTATTGTGGTGAACATAACTGAAGTTGTCAGGCAGTCCGGACTGCTTTCTGGCTTTATCGGACTTTTTCCGATATATAGGAGTTTAGTCCGGTAGCTCCTCGAGTCCGATA
>JAGKTI010041240.1:0-10279 GCA_018397915.1 Birgus latro
GTTTCACCGTTTCTCTTGATACCCAGGTGGTTCCTGATGAACCAGTGTACAGATACATAACATCGACCAAATATATAGCACTGATAAAACCAACTGACTCTTACTCACCCCTTCAGTTTATGATAGATGATATCAGTAGATCTAAACAGACTGAAAAGCATATGACCCTCAGTTATCCGTATTTGTATATATATTACGTGTTTCATGAATGAAAGCAAGACAGGCAAACAAAGAGAAACAGATAGATAGATAGACAGATACAGATAAGCAGGTAAATAGATAGATAGACAGAGGTGCATAGACAGACAGGTAGATAGTAAGACAGATTAACAGAAAGACAGACAGATAAACTGACAAATTTTATGTAAGATCAAAGATGAAGCTGTTGGTACTGACTTCACTTGATATATAATTTACAATGACTGGTATTACTGTTGCCGCACTGCTAACACTCTTGAAGAAGGTGCATGTGAATGCAGCGAGGAACTCCATCACTGTGACATCCTGAACTGCTCAAGGCGGACAGACTGGGATTTGCTTTGGTGGTTGTGAAAGAGAGGCCAATTGCCTGTAGGTGGCTATGAAGGTGGTGGCCACATCAGAGGCACTGGAATGAGGTTTATGGAGGCGGAAGTAATGGTTGTGGAAGCAATGGCGGCTGGAAAAAGGGGTAGTTATGGCGGTAGATATGGTGGTGCTTGAGTAGGGAATTATGGCAGCATCTATTGACAGTTCTGCTGAGGTCAGTACTGTTACGCGTTGTCAGCGGCCTTGGAATTCACCCACCATACAATACGGACACGGTGTATTTGGAACATTCCTATACATTTAAAAACAATTCGTAATATATACGGTGAGTCAATGAATATAATTATGATTCTTTATTTCTGTAAGGTAGATTTGGGATTTTATTTTGAATGACTATAGCGTATAAAATGCCTTATTTATTGATCCTCCTCCTTTCTGATATCCGTCTGTAGACTGCTGAAGGTAGGTTTGATAACATGAGGAAAAAACGAAGAATTCTAGACGATAAGGAAACTAAGAAAACACAGAATCGACTGAGTGTTTGATGTCTGACCTTGTAGGGAACGGGTGTATAGTATTTCTAAAGCGTTCTTGTATTATGCATTCCAAGTCCTGAAATATGTTTGGCATTAACTTGTCTTCATTTATTTTATTTTATCTATTTATTTCCTTAAGACATCATTGCCCAGTCTGATCACATTTGAAGGTGACATAACAAAAAACTGACTTAGTATATATGATAGCGAGGAGTAGCCATCGGTAGAGCAATTTCATAAGTTTTTGTTCTATGCAAATTATGCATTTTCGTTCATTCCTCCTTTATCTCTTGAATCCAATGACGATTTTTTCATTTGTGCCTTCCATCTCCGGGTAATTTTATTCATTTTTGGATAGATTTTTTGAACTGGATAGATTGGATAGATTTTTCGAACTGGAGATGGATTGAACTTGAATTAATCGTTCTAGAGATTCTACCGTGGTTGTATGTAACTGTCTGGTAGTGACAATAAAAAAAAAAAATAAAAGCACTTCACTGGACTGAAATGGTGAAGTTCACAGTTTCATTAAGCATGACTGTCACCACCTGAAGGTTGGTGCGCACGGAAGCAGTTGTCAGTACATCGTGAGGTTGCAATCCCATAGTCATACAAATCACTAGAACAGATAAAACTGCCTATTAGATTACTGTGCATAACTTCACACACACGCACACACACACACACACACACACACACACACACACACACACACAATATATGCATGCATGTATGTATGTAGGTATATATGTATGTACACCTATCTATCTATCTATCTATACGTACAGTAAGTATCAAAGTATGAATGTATATATGTACCTATCAATCTATCTATCTATATGTATGTATGGCACCGCGCCTAGAGAAAAGTGTGAATCTCCTGAAACCAAGACTAACATCAGAAACCAAACCATGAGATGCTGAAATGCTTCTGGATTACAAACGATTGGCGACTGGATGCCTGCTGTGTCACAAGTGGAACTCAGGTAGAAGTATACTGATAAATTGTAAATAATCCCTCCTACATAGATGTATATTAATTCTAGAAATTTGTCTGGGTGTGGAAAGGCAGCCTCGTGAAATGTTGATCATTCATTGATTCAGTGAGGGACAGCACTGTGGCGGTAGCATTAATGAACATTTAAACTTACGCTCAAGAGAACACCTAGAAAGCCATAACTTGGATACCTACATTTAAGGTGCGGCTCAACAGGTTAATACATAATATTCAGTTTGTTTGCTATTTAATCACCACAGTATTTTAGCATTTATTTTTGAACACGCTATATTTGGCTTGTGCTTTTTCTTTCAGTACGTAATTGTAGGTCAGGCTGTGATGTTATGCTTATTTGAAAAAAACTATTTGGTGTAATGCAGCACGTTAATATACAAATCTTAAGAGAACGCCTAAATTACAGAACCTTTGGACAGAGTTTCTTTTACCCAAGTCTGTTCGTTACCTAGAACCGAATACTGGCACCTGGATGTGAGTCGAGAGTTGCGTGTCGTATTCTGGGGGAGTATTTGGCTGCTGTCTTCTCAGTCATACACGTACATAATCACAGTTGCTATGTTGCACATCTCCAGGAAGTTTATAGATTTGTAAAAAAAAAATGTAGATCTCTTGTAATCAGTAGAGAAACTAGGTCATGCTTCCCTGCGAACTCTAACTTTAATTGCTGTGCCAGAAGCTTCCAGGCGTTTAATGAGCTTGTCATATTGTTAACATCTATCTTAATTTAAGAACGCATGCATTTACTAAAGAACATTACCACTCTTTGCAGGGTGGGTGGTGATAGTGCAGCTGGAAGCGTACTTGCCTCGCAGGGCCGAACTCGATTCCCGGATCGACCACGACACCTATGGGAAGGATCTCATTCACTCCCGCCTTTCCATATCTAGAACTGAAATAAGGACCTGGATGTGTAAATCGACAGTTGTGTCTTCAAG
Source organism: Birgus latro (assembly GCA_018397915.1). Taxonomy (NCBI): domain Eukaryota; kingdom Metazoa; phylum Arthropoda; class Malacostraca; order Decapoda; family Coenobitidae; genus Birgus; species Birgus latro. The sequence continues at coordinate 3,015 of JAGKTI010041240.1, forward strand.
GGATGCAGCTGGGTACTTTCCTGGTCAGTCACTCTCATATGTGCTTGTGTTTGATATCATAAGCTGAAAATGGCCGGGCAAACGTCTGTATATCGGTTTGCTACATACCAGAGGAAAATTATTGGAGGACCTGACACAAAACAATGCATTCTTATACTGTGGTAACCAAGCTAACTGCCTAGTGATGCAATGAAGTCAACAGATGGAAACCTTACCCAGGTTTTTTTTCTTTTTTTTTTAATGTATAACTCTGGGCATAGGCTTCACAGCCTGCTCCCAAGGCCCAGTAGTCCTCCTACACACCATACCCCTCTACATGTCACCACTTCGGTGCTAACGCCCACCGTCCATATTGAATACATGCTAGGGCTGTCTCATACAGGACTCGTGTATTGGTATTAGCGGGGGTATTTTTACGACATGTCAGCGGATCTTCTAGTACATCAGTAAAGGCTGATTTTATGACATTCAAATCCTTAAACTGTTCTCTTCCCCAGCCGGGATTTGAACCTGGGTCCAGTAGGACTGTAGGCCACCTCTACCGATTGAGCCACCGCCTCCCCCAGTACGTGATATGAAACTCTGACTTCTTTACTGCTTTATACACTGGGATTATAAAATATGGTTGAAAATTTCTGAGTGTTCCCCAGCTGTCCTGTTGCTGTATATCGCTTAAAATTAACTCCCTCAGTTGGATGACGCATTTTTCATCCTTAGTATTGCTGTCTCCAGACCAGATAATTAAGCTTACGTTAAATCTCTTGTAGTAAATGGGTTAAGAAAGGCTGCCTCTAACCTCTAAAATCCATAATGTGCTTCCTGGGTCGAATAAAGTCGTCAGCAGCCAGCAAGGGTAAATTAAAATGTCATCCGACTGAAGGGGTAAACAAATCACTGGGGTCGGTTGTCGCGGGATAAAGACCACTGATTTTTATATATTCTGGGTAACGTCAGATTGAGAGACACTCTTTTTACTTAACGATTTAAATAATAATGAAACAAAGAAAGTTGAGGCAAGAAGCGAGAGTGGACTGAATGACGATGGGGAACAGGAAGGAAGGACGGATGCTCTGGAATTTTGATGCAAGGGGAGCCACTCTGTGTTCTACATTGCATTATAATCCCGTGCATACTTTAACACAATATTCTTTCATGACTGTGCATGATCCCCCTCTTTTCTCACCAAGGACTGAGGTAAAAATGACGCTGACCTCGTGACTGCTCAGCAAGAAGAGATGGAATGGTCTATATAAACCTGGAGCGGTCTCACTTCGACAGGCTAGTCTCCCATCTGGTCCTCACCAACATGGTCAGTCTCCTGGCTCAGTGGGTGTGGGTGCTGGGGTGCTAGGACTGGGTGGGAGTTGTACGGATAGGGATAAAAAAAAAAAAAAAGGCTTAGGGTTAATTTCTATAAGGTAATCGACTCAACCACCTAATTTACATCTTGGTCCCCAAGTGTGATGTTGGGAGAACAGGGAAGGAAGAAAAAAGATTTTGTTTTTATATGTAGAGTCTTGTTCTGGTTTAATTCATCATCATAAGCTTGTCACTGTCCAGTGAAGAAAGAGCTCCCACATTTTTCTTTTTTTTCACTTAATGATTGTTGGATTTCCATCAGTATCTCTCTTCCTCTCCCCTTTTATCTCAATAGCCAGTCTTTTGTTTCTGTTCTTCCTCTCTTATCTGAAAACTCCAAAACTTAACAGTGTTTTCCATAAACATTTATCAATGGTGATATATAATGATAGTGACGATAGTGGGGGCTGCAGCAGGCTACTGTTTGTGATAATATCAATAGGAGTGATATAATCAAAGGAACAACAGACATTGTCGAAAAGTTTGAACACGCATTGCCGGGGAAAACTAGTAAGGGATAATAATTACCTGATGGAACTGATATGTACAAAACATTTACCAGAAATTCTGTGTAACAATAACTGAAAGTATTTTCTTCGGGACATCTGAAATTTTACTCAAGATTATGACTGAGACCACTCGTGTATCGTGTATGCAGTACTACTGTATTTGTGTTGCTTTCCACAGAAGCTGCTGGCGACTTCACTTGGTCTTGCCCTACTGGTGGCCATCCCTGCTGCTTATGGCGGGATTATATTTGGTGGCGGCGGCGGTGGTGGATTTGGTGGCGGTGGAGGTGGATATGGTGGCGGCGGTGGCGGATATGGTGGCGGCGGTGGTGGTGGATTTGGTGGCGGTGGAGGTGGCCATGGTGGTGGTGGCGGCAACGTCGTCACGTACATTGTGAAAAGTAGTGGTGGTGGCGGTGGAGGAGGATTTGGAGGCGGTGGTGGTGGCGGAGGAGGATATGGAGGCGGTGGCTTCGGAGGTGGAGGTGGAGGACATGGTGGTGGTGGCTTTGGCGGCGGCGGCGGTGGCGGCGGCGGCGGCTATGGAGGTGGCTACGGTCGCTGAGTTTCTTTGTTTCGCCAGAAACCTTAATGGTCCTTTTAAACCCTGTGTACAGACTAGCAAATATTAAATACTGATCAAACCTACCTCCTCTGAATCACCCCTTCTATTTATAAATGCTTGCCATTATCAGTGAATCTAATACACACACACGCACATATATAAATAAATAAATAAATATATATATATATATATATACTATATATATATAACATACCTCCATCATCCAATCGTACGTCGCCCCATGAGAGGCGTAGGAGCCTGGGGCTAGGGAAGTTGGTCCTGAGATTTAAGATGAGAGTGACCAATCTCACTCATGCCTGAGTGGCATTAAGTGAGCAATAAACCCCAACCACCCCTTGGATATAAGCCTACACAGGCTCAATTCAATTGGGGCACCTTAATTACCCACTAAACAACCAGGCGCCATAATCTGATTATGTGGTTACCACCGAGCTTAGTAAATGGTTTTCTGGTGTACAGGAAGCCATTTGGCTTGTCACTCAGTGTAGAGTCACCCACAGGCAGAAGGAAGAGGAAAGAATGAAGGAAAGAGACAGAAGAAGGAGTGTAAAGTCACCTGTAGGCAGAATGACGAAGAAAGAATAAAGGAAACAAAGACAGAAGAGGATGGAAGGAAGGAAAGATGGAGGAGAGGAAAGGGCAGACACCTGAGAGCAGCACTACATCGAGTGAGTGGATGGTTTAATATATATATATATATATATATATATATCAAACAGTTCACACACTGAGTTATGACAGTGTAGAATACAGACATTAATAATACATCTATCCTGAACACAAGCCAAATGACAAGTTATAAGTTACAGAGAACTCATAATCATCACTGTGCAGGAATTAAATTACATATTGTTAAGTTTGTGGGTGTGTGTGTTATATTTTGCAACCTCACAAAATACTGATACGAGGAAGTATTTCTGCGTGAACATAGAGGAGAGTTCGTAGGAAGCAACCAACTGATTAATGAGTGTCATTTTCAACGCTGTCAGTAACTGATTTGTGTTGTAGGTTTGTATTGTATATCACTGCTTCCTTCGCCACCACTGTTAGAGACAGAAGGAGAAATTCAAGAGGCAGTAATCAGAAAAGAGTTAACAGATTGGAATCAAATTTTAACGATCCTTCTTGTAGTGAGTGGCTGATGATGAATGTGGCAGTCATCATCCTCATCCTTATCATTACTGCCTCTTGAAACCGATTCCCTGTACGATGAATGGAGTGGGTAAGTTACAGACGTAGGAGAGGGAACACAAAAACAATACAACTATCACTAGAGAGCTTCGATAAACTGGATCAAACCTCAGTTCATTCGTTATTAAAGACAAGGATGTAAGTGCAAATTATCGTGGAGATATTACTGTTACTGTTTGCTATTACTACTGATGTTATTATATTTCAAATTAGTAATACCAGATCCAGGACAACCAATCCAAATATTACTCCTGTTATTTTTACAACCACTGGTACTGCTGTTGCACATAATATCACTGGAAGCCATGGCAGTGACTACTACAAAACTAGAAGTCTGCCCTTAATTTAATACTTCCTATATTCTGATACAGAAATAATTTTATCTAATTGTACTCACGGGCATAGTAGTTACAGGACATGATAATATAAGTAATATAACTCGTATGAAATATTATTAACTTGGGAGAGAGAGAGAGAGAGAGAGAGAGAGAGAGAGAGAGAGAGAGAGAGAGAGAGAGAGAGAGAGAGAGAGAGAGAGCACAAAATGCGTCGGCAGGACAGCGAGGAGGGATAGAGGATGCCGTACCGTCAGCCCTCACTCTGTCTTGGTGACATACTTCGTGGACGAGCTCTTGGATCAGATCATTTTAAGGAAGTGGTTCGTGGCGTTTGTCCTCCCACTCTAATCTACAAATATTCTCAGCTACTTCTTGGGTTCAGCCGATACTAAAAAATGTGGCCCTGAGGCTTCGCGATAATGGTCCGAAATGTTTTATCTGTAAGTAGTCTGTTTCCTCTCTGTTACTCAGGAATTGATGTGACAGCCGCTGGTAATCCTCATATGTCTCTTGTTAGAAGGATGTGGTATTGGTAAAGGTAAGTATTATGGTCTAAGACTGTGGTAACCTTTGTGTGGTGGTAGGCTGGTGTTGTGGTGTGGTGGAGGTTTGATGGTGCGGTGGCTGTGGAGCGTTATGGTGGTTGGGTAATGTGGTGGTGCGGTACATGGGGGCTGTGATGGCAGTGTGGTTTTGTGGTGACGGGTGTGGTAGGTATGTGATGTGATGGTGGCTGAGTGGTGTATTAGTGGGTGTGGTAGTTGTGTGATGTGGTGGTGGTGGTGTGGTAGTTATATTTTGTGGTGGTGGTGGTCTTGGTGTTGATAAATGGACATGGTTAACAAATGCCCGACATTATCCTTTTTTACTCTTCACGTTCACCATCACTCTACTTACCTGGTACCTCTGTCGTATTGCCTTAACATGGATGAGTGGTGAGTGTACACGACAATGGTGAGATCACGTTTAATGCTCTCATCTTGCTCAGGACGAATGGTTCCGAGTCATCCTCATTCAGTGTGAGATCGTAGGTCAGTATTCTCGTGAGCTTTGAAGATTTACTAGCACTTGTTCCTTAGCTGCACCTCCGATGATATTTACGTCTTTTACCTTGTGCAACGATAAAATGAGGCAGAACAACTTTGCACTGAATGCAGAAATAAACTGGAAAGGAAATGTTTCTAGGGTGTTTCCTTGACTGTTGAGAATGCAGGATGTAGAGACTGGGTTACATCAGTGTGCACGGGCAGATTGTCGGTACGGGGTGAAGGTCGTGACATGGCACTCTGAGTCAGTCCTTGACCTGTCCCGCAGCCTCACCCGGCGGAAGACGTCCTCCACCTGCTGAACCTCACCAGTCCCATCATAACAGCCTTGTAATGCCTGAGGGCGGACACCGTGGCCTCTTTCTACCATATCTGTTCTCTCATCCCTCACCACATCTCACCCTCACCCTTTCCTTCACCCACCAGCTTTTTAGGAGGTCAACCTACCTACTTGTCTTCCAGCTCCTTCCCTCCCTTCCTCCCTTCCCGTTCTCTGGGTTATAATGGTACTGATGTCCTCTATAATATGCAACAGCAGAAGCCCTGTTGGACCAATAGACTTGCAAACTGTTATGGAAGTAGATGGTAAAATTAAAAATGATCCAGCAGTTTCCAAAAAAATGAAGAACTGCAGAGAGCATCGAATGTAGTATCTCAGTATTTTGCATAATTTTCAATAATGATTAAATATGCTGATTAATCTGCAACAACCTAGGCACCATTTTATTAATAGCCCAAAATTATCACAAAGGGTATGAATAGATTACAAATAAATTTCATGCGTATTAGTATCGCATTCTTGATTATGTACCATTTCAAAATAACTTGGGTAGTGGTGTCCATGAATACATAGGGCTGAAGAATATCTCGTAAATAATGTTACGGATATTAATAGAAATTTTCACATCGCCAATGAGGTCATGTTAGTAACCGCAAGAGCAAACAGAGATACTTCCCGAGGAGCTTCCATCCACCCAAGTCTGTGTTGGTCACTTGTAGGAGTCTAATGAACTATTATTAAGTTTAGTTATACAAAGCTCGGTCCTTATGTCACATGTAACATACATTTGTTGTTCCCTTACCTTGTCTAGCTTGCATTCAAGAATCGTCAGAATAACAGTTATCAATAATTTAAGACGGTGAAGATGAATTGGCCAATAATACTTTACGTTCGCACTAAAGGAAAGTATCTTTTCAAGTTTGGGGTAACATAACTTTCCTCCTTCGGTAAACAAGTTGACTATATCGTGACGAAATGTGGGAAATTGATGGAAACGTAATATAAATGGACTGCAAAAATAATAATTCTTTACTGTTTTCTGCACCGAAAACGAGTACACTAAAGGTCCCTGCGAAATGAAAAAATAAGTAAGAGAGTAACCAGAAGAAACTGGACTGGTGAACGTCAACTTGCTGATTTTAGTCCAGCTAGCCTTACACGACTGTATTCAACAAGCGAAAGCTCCTTGGAATCAAAGAGTTAACCATAAACTTTACAAAGGCATTACTAACCAAATAATACGTAGGTGAAGACTTCAGGATAAGTGCGATTATTTAAGTGAATAGCAGATGCAAAGAAAGAACAAGTGCCGAAGAGGGGCTTCTTCCTGTTGTGGAACTGACATAACTGAGCAGTGGTGTTGTCCCGTTATATAAACGTCCGTCAACAAGCTGCCAATCCCCCGAGGAAGGATGGTAGACTGCAGGAATATGGCAATTACACTAGACTGCAGGAAAAGGGCAGCTTTAGCTTGAAGTTCATAGGATTCGTGTTGATAAGCCCAGGGCCACACCAACAAAAATATAGAATAAACACGGAGGAGGAATTAATGATGTGGGCCACGACGAAAGAACGGGTACTCTAGAATTTGAATGCAAGGCGATTGCTATACTCAGAAATGCATTATAATCCAGTGCATTCTTCACCGCAATATTCTTTCGTGACTGTGCATGATTACACTCTTAAGTTTAGCAATGACTAAGGTAAAATTGATGCTGACATCGTGACAGCCGTGCAAGGAGGGAAGGAGGAGGTGTGAGGTATATAAGTCTGGTGCAGCCTCACTGCTACAGGCTAGTTCTTCCTCTGGTCCTCACCAACATGGTCAGTCCATTGGCGGAGCTGGTGTGGGTGTTTGGGTGGTGTGGCGGGGTGGGAAATGTGCAGGAGCAATTATTTAGTTTAATCAGTTCATGATCATCATCATCAGCCGGTCAATCTCCACTGAAAAAAAAA
>JAGKTI010041241.1:0-10279 GCA_018397915.1 Birgus latro
TTAGTGTGGTGCTGGTGTGGCTGACGGTGTTAGTGTGGTGCTGGTGTGGCTGACGGTGTTAGTGTGGTGCTGGTGTGGCTGACGGTGTTAGTGTGGCTGACGGTGTTAGTGTGGTGCCGGTGTGGCTAACGGTGTTAGTGTGGTGCTGGTGTGGCTTTAGTATGAAAAAGCTTTTATGAAATACAGATATGGCTTGGAGAATTACGTTTGTGGTCAAATTACATTGTTTAGTGTGAGGACATCTGAATCTCATTTTAATGTTGTTTGTTCTTGTAATTAATTTTTGTTATATTAATAGGTGCACATTAATACAAGTAGCAGAACAGAGAAATTTATTCCTCAGAACAAACAAGTGTTTCTAGTTCTAGTCTGGCAGCAAAAGGCTGAAGTAGGATCTGGAGTACACACAACATTTTATTGCTTTTACTGGTAGCTGGGAGCCTCTAGACCTCAAAACCACTTGATGCCCCTTTGGGATATTTGTGCTTTTTTTTACAGGCGAAATTCAAAATGGGTCCTATCCTACTCTCTCGAAATCTTAAAACGTCGATATATTTCTTAATATGTGGTCTTTGAAGCTAAATTTGGTGTCAAAATGTACATTTGTCAAGTCAAAGAATTCAAGTACACAAATTTTATGACTGGTGCATTCCAAATGCTATATCTGGCAAATACTTAGAAATCTGAGAATATTTTTCCCTTTGTTTCTCAGTATTCAAGTTCTTACCTTAGATTCAAATACTAGTTTCTTCACGGCAGATGGCTTTAATGTTATACCTATGAATCCTCCTGGGCTGTGGCCATAGCGCATGAATGTGGTTTCTATATAGGTGTCGGATCAAAGGGCATTCCACAGTCCCGGCTGGTGCCTCGTAACATGATGCCCTCAGAGACAGTGCTGCAACACTGAGTCTGGAAGTTGCTCCATGCAGTGCAAGTAATATAAAGTGTACCTTGCATAGTTAATATGGCCAGAAGAGAAGAAATACGGTATCATCTGCTTCTCTGTGTACAAGTGGAGTGGCCAATCTGCTTCCCTTTCTGCTCTTGTGAACATCATCGTCATCAGTACGGGTTTGTTTACGTTATCAGTCCATAGTTTGGAAGTCCTACTCTGTGTCACAGTCCTATCAAGAGGAGTTACTAGGTCTATATCTTCTTCGGCGTTCTGAATGGTTTTGCGCAACAGCTCTTCTGTCAGAAGGCGTAGAGCTCTAATATTCTGGAGAAATGTTTTTCCGGCTAACATTTTAGGTACCCCACCAAATGGCACCTGAAGTATCTCTTGCAAACCTGTGTCTGTCATCAGTGTGCCTACAACACCCGCAAAGATCAACAATAAATGTATACCTCCCAATCTTGGTATAAATTGTTGGAATCATTCTGGATATGTCCGTGATTCCTACCGCGACTTTGTACAGTTGTAGGTCATTAGTGAACGTGTGCTCTTGGCCTGCTGCTCTCGTTAACCTCTGTGACTCAACCATGACCGTGAGAATAGTATCAGGTTCAGCTGGAGGCATATCTATCAAAGGCAGGTACACAGCTTTTGTTGCCAGAATAACGGTGTACCCTTGTTCACTAGCTAACTTTGTATTGTACCCATCGAATTTAGGTGTCTGATCATTGGAGAGAACAGCTTTGAGGAATGACATATCTGTGGACATGCCTCTTCTGACTGTAATCAGTTGTCTCACAAGCATTTTGAGTGGAAGTGGAGAACGCCTAGCTATGTTTTGTGGCCATTCAGTCTTCTTGAGCCCTTGATATTGCTGAATTGGTGTATCCTGTGACACCTCTTCAGCCATTTCCTCTCTAGTCAAGTGCTTAATTGTATTGTCGACTGGAACTTCATTGGTGTGTTGTACTGGTGCTTGTGTTAACATTATTTTTTAGGCATGAGTGGACTTAAGTCCATTTTATGATGCTATCTGAGCATCGAAGTTATCTGCCTGAAGGAGCTTCGTTTTGAGCAGCAGCACGAGCAGCTGATGCCTTGAATCTCAGTACTTCATCATATGATGCCACGACACCGATATCATAAAACTTCTCGATGATAGATTTGTCTCTCAACACAATGCCTAAGACAATCTGCAAAGATGTTGACTTGTTGGTTACCATGTTTATGATGATATTTCCAATCATTGCTGCAGGTAATGTATCCTTCAGTTTAGGAGATATCAAAGACAACAAGTTTTGTAGAGATGAACTGACCACAGACATAACTTCATCAAATAATATTCGTGTTTGGTACTTTTTTGTAGTTCTTTTCAGCTCCTTACTTTCCTGTGTAATCAGTTATGCTACTTTTATTGTTGCTGCATCATAATCCTCCCCCTCATCAATACTTCATAAATGTGGATGCTTTACATCCAAATGTCAAAATACTTGTCATGCCTCTGGTAAATAGTATCAGAATATCGTTCATATTTAGTTTATTCATCAAATGCTTCCGCGTCAATGATGTACCATTGTATTGTCTATATGATTCTTCAAGTTCCACAGAATTCAAATACGAGATTGGTCATTGTTCATGATATCAGCTAAGGATAGAAAAGCTTCATCATCAGGCTCTAGATTTCTTTCTACTCCAGTACTCTCAATGTTACGCCTACCTCGGAATTTGCCCATGCAATTTTTATGGTACATTGCATCTGCAACATGAAAAACACTTAGGGCACCTTCCAACCGAATGCGTACCTTATGAGCCAAATCGTCATCACGCAGTTCACATGCCAGTACAATATCATCTTTGAAAGCCTGCTGATTTGGGCCACGATCAGCAGTCCTACACTGCACGACTCCTTTCTACATATCAGGATGTTTTGGATCTGATTCTAGAGAACATGCTTCACCACAAATGAAACAGTGGTCCTTGAAACTAAAAATGTTAGCCTGGGATCTGCGAGCCCGTTTTACTTCCAGTTCTGGTATTCTCTGGCGTGAGATATGTCTTTTTATATGGTGCTTTGAAGTGTATATTGATGCACATGTTCTATGTTTCAGAGGTATCATCAGTATCTTCCAGGTTATAGTCACTATGTAATGTGCTACCACGCTGCATGCTAGATGTGACTAGGGATATATGCCGAGCAGTAGAAACTTCACAGAGACTTTCTTGTCCTTGCACTTGCTGCAGTTCAGGAGTAAGCAGCTATTCTGTTTATTTGAACTACTTGTCGACATATACATCTAATCTGAAAACAGATGGAAACATGCAACTAAAAGAATACCACCACCACTACAAAGCATGTACATATAGGATATTCAAATAGCAATGCTGAAACAAATGGCATCATGCATCTGGAAGCTGTAAGCGAAATAAGACTAAAAGCATAAAATGTCTACTTGTCCATTGGTAGGATTGCGACCATTATTATAAATGAAACTGAAACAGGATTTGGAAATAATTTATATGAAGAAAATGTACGGTTTCAAGAAGAAAATAGGGTCTCAAAGCTCTTAATTTCAAATAAGTTGCAAATTAATGCATTTTCAATGCACCAGTCATAAATTTAGTGGTGTATTTGGATTCTTTGACCAAAAAAAATGTACATTTTGCACCAAATTTAGGTTCATAGACCATTTATTAACAAAGATATCGACTTTTTAAGATTACGATAGTGTAGGATAGGACCAGTTTTAAATTTTGCCTGTGAAAACAAAATTGACCAAGTATACCAAATTAGCATCAAGTGGGTTTCAGGTCTAGAGCCCACCTACCGCAAAAAACAATAAAATGTATGCAATCCAAAATTCCACTTCAGCCAAAAACTCCATTCTCATGCTGGACTGTTCAAAGCTCACTGACAATAGATTAGTGGACAGTTAATATGCTCTTTTTACTCTAACCCAGATTTTCGTACCTTTGCAGTTTAATTCACATACCCGAGAAGCCGAAACTTACAGTATTAAGGTTCTACGTTCTTTCCGAAATACTTCCTTGTGACTTGCGCCAATTTCTTGTGTTCATCTCCTACTACGGTACGTCTCAGCAATCTGGATGGAGAGGGGGCAATTTTTGGCCAAATTTAATAACATGGGCATTGTCAATATATGAATTAGTAATCAGTAGCGAAAAATATATAGTGGTTAACAAACAGTGGAACAAAATAGGAACTTTTTTTTGTGCCAGCTTTTGAGTAATAAATTCAGTCAGCATATGATGGTCGACTTATGAGACCTGCTTTTACTGATGGCATTATGGAAGAATTATAAGAGAGATTTCTTTGCCTCAATCATCACCATGATACAGAATTATCATGGTCACTGTGGTGAGTGATGGTTGTGATATCAGAACCATACTCAATCGTTGGAAAGATGTCTCAGGTTCGATTCCCGGAGAACCACGAGACCTTTAGACAGGGTCGCCTTTATTCTGGTCTGTTGTATCTATAAGTGAATTAGGGACTTTGATGTAAAGCGTCGATTGTGTGTCTTAATGCAGGGAGAAGTTTTGATGCTTTCCTTGTCACTCTTGCTTATGTGGTTGTGTTAGTGACTGACACACAAAATACTGCATTGGCATATAAAGGTAATAAACCTACTTCATCCCCTGGCCTAATCATTCTTTCCTTCATTCTTGGCTTCTTGGGCTATGCTTCTCAGAAACAGCAACGGTGGTGTATTCGGGAGTAAACCTGGACTCGTATTCTCGACAGTTAAGGAAGCTCCAAAACATCTCTTCCTTAGTGACTTATTTTTGGTTATAGATAGTTAATATCCTTTGGCACGTTTTTCGTGGAGAGTATGGCGATAATCGAAAGAATCATCGCTTTGTTAAAGATGTTAAAGTGCTTCAATCCTGCAAGAATATGGACCTGGTCTGTAACACACTTGTCCCCAGTATGATTTCTCGCTTTACCACGAGACCTGAAGACAGGCGTTTTTTACCCTTCTCTGTTGGCACTTTGAATTCAAAAAGAGACAATCATGGATTTGTAATGGAACGTTTGTGTATCGTAGTCTGAGGGAAAGCTTTTTGAGTGCTTTTCTTTCCAAACATGAGAGTATGTAACTGTGTCAGTGCTCCTTACCCACAAAATGCTGTCAACACAAGGGGAGGAAAGGTCTGATACTCGTCTCTTCTCCTGGAGTTCACTTCCTATCCAAATAACTCTTCTTATCGTCCCTGCCTTCCTTCCAACTTAGTGGCAAGCTTAACAATAATTTTGGTCTCTTTATCATAACCTATTAGAACCTATGCAGATAACATGACCACTGGATTGGACACTCCCCAGTCGCACGCTCTCACCACTTCAGTAATGGTCCCAGAGCAGTATAGCATTGTCTTTCTCCATCCCTAAGTGATTTGAGGATGAATCAACCTGGTTGAAAATCCCACTGAGTGCAGCTTCCTTCTGATCAGTATGCTCCCTCCCTCTGGCACCCCCCATTGATTGAGCAGTTCTCAATCCGGGAGCCAATCACCACTCTTTTATGATCAGCAGACCAATCAGAGTGTTCCATCCATGCACTATTAAGAATGTTTACAATCTACATTCAGTTTGGCGGCTAAGCTTGCAGTAGCGAGTGTATCTTCCAGTGCTTTTACTATTATTTACTGACTTAACGACAATAATAGGCATTATGAGTTGCAGCAACAATGTGTCCTTGCACGAGGAAGATGAGTAGGTAGGAATTGAGGTATCAGAAACTTTCCAACGTAAGAAAAATAGCGAGGAATGTCCGAATGAGAAGGGAAACTCGACAAAGTGTAGGTATTGTGTAATTCTGTAAGGCATTCGTCAGTCATGACACACGGGAAAATGTCTCAGAGAGTAAAATAGGGCCTGCATGTAATGGTGGATGCTTTGAGAAGCTGACAAGACCTGTAACTATGGCAGAGATAGAAAAATGCTTGGGTCTTGCTGACTAAAACGGCATCTGTACCGGCAATCACTCAGTAACCAAATACTGTACCAATACACCTGCAAAGTCCCAAACAGTGATACTTTGACTTATACAATCAAGTAAAATAATACTGAGCCACGTGTGTGTAAGAAAGCCTCCTTGAGTATCTGTGGACTAGGTGAGAAGCATGTTAGGCTGGTGGTGAACAACAGTACTACTAAATTGAAGGCACAATGTGTTCATGATCATATTAATAGTTTGCCTACATTTTCATCACCACTGCCCTAATCACCGAAGCCTGTTCCTGAAATTTTTGACTGAAAAATATCCAGATGTGGAGAAAGTCAAATAAAGTTATTACATCATCCAGCTCAGGACCTATACTACTGGTTTTCCTCCAGTGAGGCTGGACACTTGCAGCTTTGGCTATGAGACCTCATGATAGACAACTTTAAAAATGGTTTGGGTCAATTGTGTCTTTTGTAATTTCTTGGAGATCTCTGTAATTAATGTGTATCTATTGTGCACCACATCAATTACTTGCCGACTAGTCACCAATCTGGGCAATCGGGGTTGATGCAGAACCATTGCACGAAACAGTACCAAACATTTTCATTAAATTACTTACAAACATTCTCCAACAGTTGATATTCTACTGCTGGAATATTCTGTGTAGCTTACCAGATAATAATTTTCCCAATTGTGTTTTCAAATTGAGTCTATTTTTGCTTTAATGCTCCTCAGTATGGTGAAGTGTGAAGGTCACAAAGTGACGATAAGCGGCGCAAGCTAACAGGTGTGAAAAAGAGTTGACATACCATGTATTGAACAATGACGTTCAATTGCTCTCATTGAAATATTTGTGTTAGATACATTCCTTTTTGTGCAACACCGTTATTTTTCTTTAAATTCTGTTGACTACAAGCCAAGATAATGAGGACATAGTGCGAAGGATCATTTTTAGGTTTTGGGGCCATTACTGCAAATCAGTGAATCAGAGTGTCCAATCCAGTGTACAAGTTATCTGTGGAACCTATAATTGCAAAAAGGGATCTAGTTTGTATACCAGTGTTTGTGTGTTGTAGATGGGGATGTTTGTCTAGTGATATCTTTGCCATTTTTTTTATACAAGGAAGAAGGAACCTAAGGCCAGGAGCCTGTAATCCGTTCCTTCCAAGAAAGAAACAAAAACATTATAAAAGAGAGCCAAATTCAAGATCCGATTATTTCGAGATGCCTGGACACACTGCAATTTAAAGGCTGGAGATCATAGGAAGCAGGAAATACAGGCAGAGGGAGACAGTTCCACAGTTGACCTGTTGCATAAATGAAGGACTGGAAGTAACGATTAACTCTTGCATTAGAGAGTTGGACAGAAAAGGGATGAGATTTTGTTGCTAGACGGGTGCTACGCACCAGTTGTAGAGGTTGAGGGATGCAAGCAGACAGTTCAGTGACCATTAAAGTAGTGATAGAAAAGAGATAATGATGCAACACGCGGCGAAAAGATAGGTTGACGGGAGCCAGTATGAGAAGGAGAGTAATGAGAAGACAAGCCTTTGATCCCACCCTATTGAGAAGAGCTATATGTGGGGAGCTTTAGAGTTGTACTCTACACAGGGGGGAATTAAACCAGGGTATAATGTCAACAACTGTACAGGGGTAAAGAAGGTACAAGCGTCGGCTTAGCACACCTAATCTCTTGGAAGCAGATTTTACAAGAAATGTAATATGATGTTTCCGAGATAAATCCTGAGAGAATGAAACCCAAAGCATGTTCAAGGATGATGCAGGATTGAGCTGAATATTATTAAACATTAGTGGGTACTCCTGTGGAAGATTTTGTCGGGTTGATAGGTGTAAGAAGTGAGTCTCTGATGGATTAAAAACAACAATGTTATTTTTACCCCAGTCAGAGATACGAGCCAAGTCAGACATTAGGTGTGTCATAGCTTCATCCCTTGTTTGTTGAAATAACTGATGAGATGGATGTTGCGGAAACCGGACGGAAAGAATCATCAGTTTCTAAGTAGATAGGGTTAGATGTACAGCTTAGGTCATTGATGAAAAAAAGGAAGAGAATTGGTGATAGGACAGAGCCCTGAGGAACACCACTTTTGATAGATCTAGAAGATCAGTGGCAATCTACAACAGCGGCTATAGAACGACCAGAAAGGAACCTATAGATGAAGGCACAGAGAGAAGGATAGAAACCGACAGAGGGCAGTTTTTAAAGATTTATGCCAGACTCGATCGATAGCTTTTAAAATGTCAAGCGCAATGGCAAAGCTAAAGGAGGATGACAAGGAGTCTGAAAGGTAGGTAGGTAAGAAGATCGCCAGTGGAGCGTCCCTGATGGAACCCATACTGACTATCAGAAAGAAGGCTGTGATAGGAAATATGCTTTAAATTTTTTCAGTTAAGACCGGACTCGAAACCTTTTGAGACAGGATGTTAAAGCAACTGGACGATAGTTAGAGGATTGTGAATAGTCACCCTTCTTTGGGACTGGCTGAATGAGAGCAAACTTCTAGCAAGAAGGAAAGGTACAAGATGATAGACAAAGGCGAAAGAGTTTACTTAGGCAGGGTGTAAGCACAGAAACACAGTTCTTGAGGACAACAGCAGGGACTCCATCAGGCCCATATGCCTTGTTTGTACTGATGCCAGTGATGGCAGAAAATACATCAGCTGAAGAAATTTTAATGTCAGCCATGAGGAAATCAAAGGGAGGAAGTGATGGAGAAACAGGACAAGAATNGTCAAAGGTGGAATTGGTGGAAAAAGTCTGAGTGTAGAGATCTGCTTTATCAGATGAAGAAATAGCTACAGAGCCATCAGAGTAGAAAAGAAGAGAGAAGAATGAGGTAAAGTTGTTACAAAGGTTTTTGGCAAGGTGCCAGAAGGAGTGGGAAGAATTCAAGTTGTTGAGAGCATTTAGTATGGATGAAATTAATTTTAGCAGAACAAAGAACAGATTTAGCACGATTCCGGGCAGAAACATAAACAAGATGTGATTCAGGGGTGGGCTGGTTCTGGTACCTTTTAGAGGTCCTCTCCTTGTTGTGGACAGCATTAGAACAAGCGTGATTAAACCAACGCTTTCTTGCATTAGTCAAAAGATATGAGATGGGAATGTATGTTTCCATGCCCGAGAGAATATCCTCTGTAATGCACAAGGCACACTCAGATGGCTCCCAGCCATGGAAGCAATAGTCATTCCAGGGAAAATAAAAGAAGTACTGCCTGAGGGCCTCCAAATACACAGCTCTGAAATGCCACAATCGCCGTTTCTTTAGAGGATTCTCAGGCCGTACTGGAGCAATAGGACAGGTTAAGGTAATTAGGTTGTGGTCGGAGGAGCCCAACGGAGAGGAAAGATTAACAGTGTAAACAGAAGGATTAATTGTAAGGAACAGGTCAAGTATGTTCGAACTCTCTCCAAGGCAATCAGGGATACGGGTAGGGTCATTAATGATAGAAAAAATGTAGTCTTGTTCAAGTGGATCAGTGAAAGGAGAGGAGAACCACAGGTGGTGGTGAACACTGAAATCTAGAAATGAGATTTCTGAGAGAAGAGAAATGGACAGAATGTGTTCCATCGAAGAAGTAAGATAGTCAATGAATTTTTCGTATTCAGTAGAATAAGGGAATAATTTACAGCACAGATATATTTAGTCAAAGCATGACAGGAAAGTCAAAGCCAGAGAGTAGAAAATTCTGAAGACTCAAGTTCAGGAACACGAGAGGAAGATAAGTCATTGCGTATATATACACAACAGCCACCTATGACTTTGAAATTAGTATAGAGAAAGTAGGAGGATACAGAAAAGTGTTTGCTATCAGTTGCCTCAGACAGCTGAGTCTCAGTTAGGAAGAGAAGGTGAAGTTTAGAGGAGGAGAGGTGGTGCTCAACAGAGCGAAAGTGAGAGGAAAGACCTCGAATGTTGCTGAATTGAAGAAGTGAGTCAGATAGTGTTTCCAGGCAGCTCGTTGAGTCGTCACCGGGAGAGGGGCGGATGGTGGAGGCATTTATAGTCCCTTCCCCTCCCCTTGGTGACTCCGAGGCTTGGTTATTGGTCGGCATTCCTTATTTCCAATTATGAAAAGAAGTGTTGTGTGTACTGTGCATGTAGTTTGGTGTTGACAGTTAGAGAAACTTGTTTTGTAGACAATGCTGGCCTAAACTCTGTGTTACTGAGACACTGAAAAAATTCAGCAAAGGGTGATTGTCAGGATCTACTCCCGAGGGCTGATGAAACAGGAGCTCTAGCTCTCCCTGTCATTAGCTTTCCATCCACCTTGGGAGTACTGCCCTGCTTGACTGGTGCTACAGACTACTTCTCCTAAGTAAAGTTAATCTTTTCCGAAATTACAGTTCTTCACGTCCTAATGAGTGAACTGGAGAATTATGATCTTTGCTCAT
>JAGKTI010041242.1:0-10279 GCA_018397915.1 Birgus latro
TCTCTCTCTCTCTCTCTCTCTCTCTCTCTCTCTCTCTCTCTCTCTCTGCCGTTAACCTCTTTGGTCTCGTGACTTTTTTTTTTTTTGAGGGATTAATGTAGGCTAAATCAGATTTTTTTTTTAAATAAATAAATATATCATTCTTTAAGCTGATGAAAGTCATCTGAAGACAGGCAGGAAACTTACAAATTATATGTACTTCATCGGACTGAAGGAATTAAGTTTAGGTAGCTGAGCATTTTTATTATTATTATTATTATTATTATTATTATTATTATTATTATTATTATTATTATTATATTATTATTATTATTATTATTATTATTATTATTATTATTATTATTATATTGTCTAATCCAGTGTTGCGCCATGAGGAGCGTAACAGCCGGGGGTCAGGTAAGTTGGTCCTGACATTTAAGATGAGAGTCACCAGCCTCACCAATCCCTGAGTGGCATTACGTGAGCAATAATCCCCAAACACCTCTTGGATACATAAATACACAGTCTCAGTCCGGCTGGAGCGCCTTAATTATCCAATAAACCATCAGGTGCCATCATTTGGTTATATGGTTACCACCCAGCGTAGTAAATGGTTTCTCCGTGTAAAGTTTGGCTTTCACACAGTGTAGAGTCACCAGTAGAAAGAAGGAAGAGGAAATAAAGAAGGAAAGAAAGACAGAAGAGGAAGGAAGGTAAGAAGGAAGGAAGAGAGGAAAAGGCAGTCACGCGAGAGCAGCACTACATCGAGTGAGTGGATGGTGAGCGCCACCACCTATTAATGTATTATTATTATTATAATTATAATAATTATTATTATTACCCCGTTTATATCCGAGGGGGTAGTTGGGGTTTACTGCTCACGTAATGCCACTCAGGGATGAGTGAGGATGGTCACTCTCATTTTATATGTCAGGACCAACTTACCTAGCCCCGGGCTCCTACGCTCCTCATCTGGCAACGTAGGATTGGAAGATGGATGGATGGATGGCTGTTTATTATTATTATTATTATTGTTATTGTCGTTGTTGTTATTATTATTATTATTATTATTATTATTATTATTATTATTATTATTATTATTATTATTATTATGGTTATTATCATTATGAAAAACAAGGGGAGAATGGAAATGAGTTGAGAATAATTATAACATCCGTACTGTCCTTCACTCCATCAAGCCAAACTATGCACTAAGTTATCAGGGATAGCCAGTATCGCAATACATGTATCGGCGATACATACCGATCAGTACTTTTGTACTGGTATCGGTATCGCCTTAGCTGCTCAATCACAGTAACGTTTTATCGACATTGCTAAGGCCATTTTCTCAAAATATATATAAAAAAAAAACATACATCGGTACATCGGTACATTAACAGCCAATGTGAAATCAGAGTTAATTGTTACGAATTCCAAAAAGACCCAACATTATTTTATTTTTATTAATAATTATTATTTGTTTTTTTAAAG
This sequence comes from Birgus latro, assembly GCA_018397915.1. Taxonomy (NCBI): domain Eukaryota; kingdom Metazoa; phylum Arthropoda; class Malacostraca; order Decapoda; family Coenobitidae; genus Birgus; species Birgus latro. The sequence goes on from JAGKTI010041242.1 coordinate 1,471, forward strand.
TAATATTTACGTCTATCATGCACTTAGAGTAATTGTGTACATTCATTCCTCGTGCTGTAAGAAGAAGTAAGAACATTTTTATTCATCGTTTGTCTGTATGTCACATCCCCAAACAATACACGCCAATGCACGTCACATTCTCTGAAATAAACACCATCATTGGATGCAGACTATACTGTATAATATACACAAGTGAGGGCGACGGCACGGCCAAGCTGAACACGTATTATACGGGTGTCGGCTGCACGCCTGCAAGTTTATTAAATATGTAATTGATTACATATGTAATTTTTGCTCTGAAGGTCATAAGTGCACCTTTCATTTGCAGTCATAATCTGCAGTGAATTAAGTACCCTGATTACATATTTACCTATAAATGGAAATGCTGTAAGTGTGATGTGGAGATCATCATTATACTTTTCTGTTGAAGTCACTGCGTAATCTGTATTACATCAAAATTCCCAAATTACAACTTTAAATATAAGTGTGATAATTTGTAAGTCATGGAACACTTTTCTGTTGCAGTCATTGTTTGTATTACGTAACACATTCAAACTAAAAATTTACATATTAGTGGGATATATTCACACAAAAAAGTATCGACGATGCTGTATTGGCGACACATGTACTGTACTGGTATCGGTATCGCTTTGACTATCTACAAAGAATCCATGTATCAGTATCGCTCTAGACAATTTTCAGTTACCAATATATCGGTATCGCCTAAGACAATTCCGTGGATCGATGTCCATCACTGTAAGTTATATATATATATTAAGGCGTCATTTCACGCATAGCAGTGAAAGCGTTGTGATATATAGGGAAGTCCTTAAATAGCGCTCGGCTAGACACTCACCTGACAGTAGCTGGCGTGTTCCGGGGACGGCTCAGTCTGCTGGTGTGTGGGTCAGTGGGGGCAGGTGAAGACTAGATGACACAGAGTAGAAATTGATAGGGATTGGGTGTACAGTGGGAATGGAATGGAATATGAAATTTAGGCCGAAGGCCAAGCACTGGGACCTGAGAGGTCATTCAGCGCCGCTTTGATGAGTGAAGTATGAAAGATGATGGTTTAAAAGAATGAGTTTAAAAATGGGGAAAACTACTATACAATAATTATACAAAATCGTAGGTAAAATGGAAACAGATGTAGACAGCAAGCCCTAAAACATAACTATGACAACACTAATCATAGCTTGTAGTACAGCCCTGTCTCCTTTAAAAACGCCATAAGGCTAGAAACATTTGCCCTATTACCTAAAACAACTGATAGGGATCTCCTATTTGTTAAAAATTTCACTCGAGAACGGGCGTAGATCGGACAGTCCAATAAAATATGTCTGCAAGTTATTGTGACATGACAGATGTCACACTGAGGTGGGACCCCTCGGTCCACTAGGAACCCATGAGTCAAACGCGTATGGCCAATTCGCAGCCTAGTCAGCCTCGTCTCAAAACCCCGACAAGCCTGAGAAGAGGATGACCAGGCATAGACCGAAGGCCGGATCTCTTTATACTTCGAGTTATTGGCCAGGGAGGGGGAAGCCCATCTCGCCTGCCACTCAGACCAAACAAAGTTATGGATAACGGTCTTCATATCAGAATAGGGAACCTTATTATACCCTACAGAAGGAAGAGAACATGCGGATTTTGCCTCTTTATCAGCGAACTCGTTCCAATAAAGATTAACATGAGACTGTATCCAACAGAACAAAACCAATTTATACTTTGCAGCCAGGCGCCAAAGCCAAGACTGAATCTTCCTTATTATAGGATGGAATGTATTAAACTGCTTAATGGCGGTCAAGCTTCCGTAGGAGTCTGAATATATTGTGAACGTCTTTCCCGGCATTGATTAAGCCACTTCAAGAGCCTTCTCGATAGCAGTTAGTTCAGCAGTAAGAACAGAGGCATTGTTTGAAAGCCGTCCAATGCGTACACCCCCTTTATGGACAACAGCAAAACCTACACCAAGTTGTGACTTTGAGCCATCTGTATACAACTTTACTGAGTCCCTGTGGAGGAGATCATGGAGCAAAAACTTCGATTTAATTTCTGCATCCGAAGAGGTTTTCCTACATATGGTTTTGGGACACACATTAGGTTTCGGAATGAGCCAAGGAGGAAGATTGCTGTAGCTTACTGGTTCAATCTTTTGCTCCCTCAGTGATGCGTCACCCACAGGTAGCATACGAATCTGAAAAGGTATAGAGGCTCTTGGGCCACGGAACTTTGACGAGTCACATTGCAACAGAACATCAACACGAGGATTGGTGTAACGACTGCTCTTGATTCGCACAATGTAGCGAAGCCCTAACTCATGCCTACGTAAGTCCAGAGGAAGCTGGTCTGTATCTACGTATAAACTCTCCACAGGGGAAGTGCGGAAGGCACCAGAGCACGCTCGTAGACCCGTATTGTGGAGCACATCAAGCTCATGAAGTTTAGTCTTACAGGCAGAGGAATAAATTTGGCAAGCGTAGTCAATCTGTGATCGGCATAAAGAGTTATAGAGCTTGATAAGGGAGTTCCTATCTGCACCCCATTGAAGACTAGAGACCACTCTAAGGATATTCAATGATTTCTTAACTTTAAGCTTCAGATAATCAATGTGCTGTGACCAAGAGAGACGAGAGTCAAAGATCATGCCCAGAAACTTAATCTCCTTCTCAAAAGGGATGATGTCATCGTTTAACTTTAAGTGTGGGACAACCTCCTGGCGTGTGCTTCTAGTGAAGCGGACTGCAACAGTCTTGGAAGGTGAAAAGCAAAAACCATTATCATCAGCCCAACGACAAATAGTATTCATGGACTTTTGCAAGTGATGACTAATCTCAACTGCATCGTAGCCGGACACACAAATTGCCAAATCATCAGCATATAGGGAGCCCAGCACAGGGCGGGAAATCTGATCGAGAACACCATTGATAGCCACTGCAAAACAGGTGACACTAAGAATGCTGCCTTGGGGAACACCCTCCTCTTGCCTATAAGGACTGGATACAACATTTCCGACACGAACCTTAATGTAGCGTTCCGACAAGAAGGAGCGGATAAAACGAAACATATTTCCCTCAATTCCATATCGAGACAACTGAAGAAGAATACTAGTGTGCCTGGTTGTGTCGTACGCTTTCTCAAGGTCAAAAAACACCCCAATTGTCTGACAATGGTTGGCAAAGCTTTGCTGAATATTATTTGAGAGGATCAGAAGGGGGTCTAGTGTCGAACGGTTCTTCCGAAACCCAAACTGGTAGGGAGAAAGCAGCTTTTCGGATTCTAAGTACCACATTAACCTTGCATTAACTAGCTTTTCCATCATCTTACAAACACAGCTTGTAAGTGCGATAGGCCTATAGGAGGTAGCCAAAAGAGGATTTTTGTTTGGCTTGCTGATGGGGATAATGAGGGAAACTCTCCAACTGGCAGGGAAAATGCCCGATTCCCAAATTTTGTTAATAATCTTTACGAGGAACTTTGTAGCCACAACAGGCAAATTTGTGAGCATTGAATAGAGGATGTTGTCCTCACCTGGAGACGTAGAGGTAATCGATGACAACACGTCTTCCAGTTCCCTGAGTGTGAATGGAGCATTACAGGCAGCATTGCAAGAAGATGAAGAAGGTGGAGGCATGTCAGGAATACCATTCCCTGATATTAGAGAGGACTTGGAGACATCAGCAAAATGCCTCCCTAAGGTCTCCGCAACCTCAGCAGGATCAGTAAGGAGGTCGCAACCTATTTTCAATGTCGGAGTGGGAGATGGGATGAATTTGCCTGAAAGCTTTCTAATTTTCCTCCATATAACCCTAGAGGGGGTCTTGGAGTTAATGCCGTTGATGTAAGATATCCAAGAGTCCCGCTTAGCCTTTCGAAAGTAGCGACGTTGCTTTGCCATGGCACGTTGGTAAATTTGGCGCGTGGCAGCTGAGCCACTGGTCTTGTAACGCCGATAACATTTCCTCGTAATTTTCCTCAGTATGGCACAGGTTTTATTCCACCAGGGGACCGCAGGTCGATGCGGTTTACCTTTCGACATAGGGATGGCCTCACGGGCACTGCCCATAATTGCAGCAACAAAATAATCATAGGCTTCCAAGTGACTAGAGAAGGACTCGAAAGGCCTAGCCAGAAGTATACCATTTTTATAATTCAACCAATCAGCCTCCCACTCCCTCCACCTAGGAGAGGAATAAGCAGGGACATTTTTCACATACTTTAAATGGATTGGATAATGGTCGCTTCCATGCAGAAAAGGGTTTACTGACCAGTGAAAATCCATAAGGATGGAAGGAGAACACAAGCTCAAGTCAATAGCGGAGGAAGCTCCGCTACAGACATTATGGTAAGTCACAGAGCCATCATTATAAACCGAAATATTATACGACTGTAGTATGTCATCCATAATCCTCCCACCAACATCCCAAATTGTACCACCCCACAGTGGATTATGGGCGTTAAAGTCCCCAAGAAGGAGGAAGGGAGCAGGAAGCTGATGGATTAAGTCTTCGATGTCCTGCTTACTGAAACCACCACGAGGTGGAAGGTACAAGGAGCATACCGTGAGTGAATATTCCAATACAACTGTAACAGCAACAGCTTGAAGAGTTGTCTGCAACTGAACCAAGGAGTGCTGCAAGGACCTGTGAACAATTATTGCTGCACCCCCATGCGCCCGATTACCTGGCGGAGGGGGAGACCCGTGAAAGACGTAATTCAATCCAGGATTGTATACCTCAGAGCCCAACATGGTCTCCTGGAGACAAACAAAACCTGGATCAAAGTCATGAATCAGAACTTTTAGTTGCTCAGACCTAGAGCGAAGACCCTTACAGTTCCATTGCAGGATATCAGAATGGAACGTTACTTGCTAATGATAGGAGCCCCAACCTTTCCATTATGCGGTTGGGATGATGAAGGCACACGTTTGATATTAGGGTGGAAGGACAGATGACTGCTCCTCACGGACTTGTCTGCATTGGATTTGGTGACTGGAAACTTGGAAGTCTCAGACGAAACAGACACAGGTTTTTGTCGCCTCGGGAGGGGATGGACAGCTGAATCAGGCACTACAGGGGGGTCAGAGACAGAATGTAAAGGGGAGGCATCCATCAAACGGTCATCAAGTGGACAGTCCTTATCAAGATTTGAGAACTTATTGGATAGTAGCATAACACCAGTATCCGTAGGGGGAGAAGAGTTCCGGGACCTCTTAGAACGGGGAGGACAAGTGAAGTCATTGTCAGCCTTTGTATTCGGAGTACGAGAGTGCTCCCTCACAGAGGGAGCAATCGAACTCTGCTTTCTAATTGCCTTTGAAGGACGAGGTGACAACGACATTGCTCGAGAGTGCTTCCCCACAGAGGGAGCAACTGCACTCCGCTTACTGACGGCCTTTGAAGCACGGGGAGACAACGATAGTGCTCGAGAGAGGTCCCGCTCAGAGGGAGCAACCACACTCTGCTTACTGACAGCCTTTGAAGTATGAGATGACAATGACTGGGCAGAGGACGACCGAGAAAATGATGGACCCTTACCGGAGACAACACCAGTACCACGAAGGGCTTGGGATGAATGCAAATCTGAAGTTAAAAGACCAGGAGAGGACTTGTCACCAGAAGCTGGAAGAGGCTTGGCGGGGAACTGAGAATTGTTCTGCTTAGGGCTGCTAGTAGTAGTGTGAGGAAGTTGAGGGGACTTTCCGTCAAAACGATGAGATAGAAACCCTTGGACGACATTTGAAAATTTGGAGCTAGGGTGTTTGTGGGCCGTCAACAACCGATGCCGAGCACTTCCATAGCTAATATGCTCATTGTCTGCGAGCAAAATGATTTCCTGCTCGAACTGGTACCAGGCACGTTTTTGAATTTGGAGAGTGATCACCACCACAATGCTTGCAGAACTTAGAGTTAGAGCATGATTCAGGGTCGTGACTGGCAGAACAAATGAAGCATGTCTTACGACTTTTGCAGGAGTCCTTCACATGACCATAGTCGAAACAGTTATAGCACTGTGTTGGCCTTCGGTGAAACTTCTTGACATGAAATCTCAGATGTCTGATTCTGATGTAGTCCGGCAGATGAGGTGATGAAAATGTCAAACAAATAGCGGAATTTGTGCCTTTCAGCTTCTTTACCTCAATAACATTTGCAGGACAACGACACAGTATCTCTTCATCCTTAAAGTCACATAAATCACTGCTGTAAATGACTCCTTTAGCAGTGTTGAAGGTTATATGTGGGGAGACAGACTGAAGAACCGAGTCAGGAGATGAAATAAATTTAGACAAAAGGGCGGCTTGTGTGTCATTCCCCGCTTTAATTAACAAATTCCTCCCATACCTCTTTAGATTCCCCTCAGGGATATTTCCTATTTTCCTCTCGAGACATTCAGATCCTTTGATAAAGTTGTTCATGCCATCCTTATATGTGGCGACATGCCAGTATTGCCTAGGAATGTCTCTAGGGATGTCAGGAGTGCCGTCATCATCCTCAAAAGGCTTAGGTATAAAATCAAAATCATCAGATAAATTGGCTATGCTGAAAAGTTTAGCCTTGCATCTAAATAAAACGGAGCCTTCATCTAAAGCTCGAAGAGCAGCCAATGCAGAAGTGCTCTCGCTAAAGGTGACATATGCGTCAAATGAAGCTCCATCCGGGCACAGTATCAACTTTAACCTGCTCATGACGCCAAAAGGCCTCATGGCAGCATAAAGGGAATCATAAGCAATTTCTTCCCGGATTCCAGGACAGAAAAGTACCCGTAAATGCGGGCCGTTCTCGGCACAAGCACTAACTCAAACCATATGCACACTTATTCAGTTTCCAAACACAGTTTTCCGCAACTGTTGCTTCTATTGGCGGCTTGATAAAAACTTCTCTTTGAAATGCAGCTCCTTGTAAAAATGCAGACTTTATATCAATGGACCTACATTTCCAAGACATGGTAGCCAACAATGCTAAGAGGATACGAAGTGTAGCTTTCCCTGCTGTTGGGGAATCTACTCTTGTGTCAGTCTCCGTCAGATTCTCCTCAAATCCTCTAACCACCAATCTAGCTTTTACAGTGGGACTACCAGACTTCTGTGGTTTCTCCGTACACACCCAACGACAAGACAATGTTTTTTGTCCAACATCTCGTACTTCATCATAAACCCCAAAATCCCTCCAGTTCTGTAATTCCTGCAACTTAGCATCCCTTACACATTTCTCCTGATGTCTACAATTAGCTACAAATACTTCTTCAGAATCCTTATTGTCCTCTTCAGTTCTGTTCCATCCATCAACCTCATGTACAAAGTCTATAGAAGAATCCTCATCATTCTCATCCCTTATATTCATCCTATATTTATGTTTTTCAGTCACTTTTCCAGCCCTGCTTAAAACATTTGCTTCTTTCCATTCATCGGATCCTTTTCGAAGATATCTAACTCTATCTCCAACTTTTGGAATGGTCCCTTTGACTTCAGAACATTGTTTTATCTGACTTCTCTTCCTCATCCACTTTACCTAACCTCTGTACCTTATTTCCAATATCATCATCATCATCATCATCATCACTTTCAGCATTGTCACAATTCTGAACAATCACCTCAGTCATTGGTCGTCTACTTTCATCGTTCCTTTCATTATCATCTAGTTCGTCATTTCTTTCAGTATCATTCAGTTTTTTACCCATGACATAATTATTACTGGCTATTACTTTGGATGAATGAATTCTTACACACTGATTTCCTTGCTTTATTATCATTACCTTACCGTCTTTACCTATTATTTTGCCAGGACCTTTCCATTCATCCTGTCCATCTCTCTTATAATACACTACATCACCGACACTGACCTGCTTACCACATGGTCGTATACTGTGCCGAAGAGCCCTTCTATTTTTTTCTGATGCTTCAGCTTGAATAAATGCTCGTCTTCCAGCATGCAAAGCATTCAGATGTTCTGCAAACGAGAGGTTTATAGTTGTACCTTCCAGAGCAGGGGGTTCGTCACATAGTACTGATGGTAAGTTTGGGTTCCTGCCAAACACCAATTGATATGGACTATAGCCATGAACCATTTGTAATGAGTTCTTAGCATGAACTGCCCATGCAAGGGCTACAGATAAAGGACATGTTGGTCTATCAACCAAAATTTTATGAACCATACTGTCAATGACTGCGTGGTTTCTTTCACATAGTCCATTGCTAAAAGGACTCTCGGCAGCAGTACGCACTGATGTTATGTTCAGGTTCTCGCACATATCTCTGTAATCTTCATTTGCAAATTCACCTCCGTTATCAGTTAAAAATTTCTCAGGTGAGCCTAAGCCAGTGCCTATCCAATTTCTCATTATTTGATCAATAATTGTTTGTCGATCTTTCCTATACAACACAGATGAAATACTAAATCTGGTGGCAACATCCACTAAATGCAAAAAATATATACCTTCCTTCTTGTCCCACTCCTTGAGGTCCATAGCAACAACTTCATTGAAATCTCTTGCCAAGGGAAGGCATACTACAGGTTTAGATGGAGTCCTTCTGCACTTTTTGCATATTTCGCAACTTGCACTAATCTCGTCTATCAATTTCATGTATCTCGAATCTGTAACACCTGCATCATTAAGTAATAACTTCAGTCGATGACCTGAAGAGTGGGCAAATTGCCTGTGTAATTTCAATACAGTTTTCTTTATATCCATATTTTCTCCTGTTGCCATCAAAACTTCCTTAACATTAGCAGGTGATAGACCATGTTTCATTATGGGTATACAGCAATGACCTGAAGATGTGTATTGAACAGAAACGTTCTTACCAAAAATG
>JAGKTI010041243.1:0-10279 GCA_018397915.1 Birgus latro
AAGGCTGTGACCTTCACACACGCACACACCCATCCCCTTGCTCAGGGGGGACAGTAACTACCCTCTTCGTCAGTTAAACTTTTCGCAACCTGAGCGAGGCGCGAACTCCCATCTACCAGATGGTAAGCGAGAACTTTACCACTGAGCCAGCGAGCGGTGTGTGTGTGTGTGTGTGTGTGTGTGTGTGTGTGTGTGTGTGTGTAAAACTGTGGTATTGTGGTGAGGTGGGGAAGTTGCTATGGTAACACACAGGCACCTCCTACCAGTCAGGCAAAGACTTCTTTGGCGATTTACGTTTGGATAGGGCTAGTTAACATCTTTTTGTACGTTATTTATGCAGAGTATGTCAAGGTTTGAACGATTTATACGTTTTTATGGGAGAGCAAGGTGTAATAAGCAAAATAAATCGCAAATGAATTGGTGCGAGGAAGCCTCCTTGCCCCACCAGAATACGGGCCCCTCTATATGAGATGGAGAATGAGTTTATTGCTGTAATTTTTATTAGAGCGTTCCATTAAGCTGTATATATAGCTAATCATACTTAACATGGCTGAGATTTTCATTTTGCTGCTTCTTTCTCATAACTTATTACAGGCAGAAGAAAACAATGGCACGGCTCTACATTTCTTGCAAAGCACTTTCTGGTGACTAGCACCTTATTCTAATGTCAGGTCCTTGTTACAGCTCAGCATGCAACATGGAGAGATGGCAATTTTAGGCCAAATTAAAGAGAGGCTCTATATCCATTCCGTAACACCTTTTCGTGACTATACAGTTCTTGCTCTAACACAGGCAAGATTTTCATCTTTTTGTAGCTCATTTCACGTAGCTCAGTGCCAGGAAAGGACAGTTTTATGACTCTACATCCTTAACATAACACTTCTTCGTGACTAGCATCATGTTTTGGTGTTAATCTATTGCTACAACTCAGCATTTAAGATGAAAAGATGGTAATTTTCGGCCCAGTTGGGGAAAAGAGAGCATAATACTATATTCTAGTGTTAATGTATCGTTACAGCCAGGGCCGGCTTTTGGCATAGGCCATATAGGCTGTTGCCTAGGGCGCCACCTTCTGGAAGGGGGCGCCCTCAAAGGGAAAAAAAAATGTATATATAATATAAATGAATAAAAATTCGCTGGTCGGCGCCATTCCACATTTTCTGCAATGAGATGGAGTCAGTTTGCCACTATCGAGTTTGTATTATATATAAAACACACACACACACACATACACACAACATATCTATCTATTTATCTGTCTATCCATCGATAAAATGGCCCAAATAATTCAAGTAATACATATTTTTTTTCTGCAGATAAAGAATAATGAAGTAATCAAGGTAAATGAAGATAGAATAATTAGAATAAATTTAAACTGGTTTGGAATATTTGCACTGAGGAGTCTGGTTCATTAACTCTCCAATTAAGAGTATTTATTTCAGTCCCCAGGTAGGTATGGCTAAAATTAATGCAGGAGTATTACGAGTGTATAGTGAAGTGATTATGAATAAGTCATATATTGTATGTATTAATATATTGGGTTATTTTTGCGCCCGTTTGGCAGTTCCTCACAATTTTTGATCTCCCCTCGTATTTCTAATCAGCCTTGAGGGGATATTCACCCGCGTTTTGTCTGATCAGCTGATCAGGTCATGTGCGGGTAAGGGGATGGGTCCATTATGATGCAGCAGGGGTAAACCAGCTTTGCTGTCGGACCCTGCTGCAAATGTCACTGACTGCACTGCGTAGTTGACCCTCGTGCGGTGTGGTGCGGTGAGGATCTTTCCCTTCTCCCCTTTGGTGCTAAGATGCGAATGAATGTGTATGAGTGGATGAGTAAATTGGTAGTGTGTTGACCTGTCTCGGCTACCTCCCTTTTCTTGGGGGAAGCAGCCTAGGTATATAGAATATAGAATAGAACAGACTTCCAATATACTTCTCCACTTACATTACACCTGTTTCCACTTTATACTACTATTTACATATTTACATGCCTTATTTATTACACTGAGCGTCAGAATATCGCATCTTTACACTCACTAGGAATGTTTTGACTTAGATTCTATTTTTCCACTTACATAGTTATTTTCCACTTACATTACACCCATTTCCACTTTATACTATTATTTACATATTCACATGCCTTATTATTACACTGAGCTTCTGAATGTCGCATATTTTCGTGAGATTGAGCGTCATATCGCTATCACACCATATCAGAATTGCATCAAGGTGTGATATTCCCTAAAGCAAGGGTGAATGCCCAGACCCACGTCACACTCAACGCACTCATATCGGGTGTTTTTTCTCTGAGTGCTGGGTCTCACTCTAGAATTTCCACACACACGACACCTGCGTTGGGGCCTAGGTCTGTTTGGCTGGGGAGGTGTAGGCGTGGGAAAATGGCGAGCTGTTATTCTCAGGGGAGTTTGGGCGGTAGGGGCTGTGTGTGGGCGTTGTTGTGTCCTCTCGACTGCATACTGGGTGATAATCTCCCGGGCAGGCTCCCTCACAACCCCTTCAAAGGTTTCCTGCACTCCCATTGTCATGGCGTGCAGGTGGTGGCAATTGAGGGCAGTTATATCGAGCAGGTGGAAGAAGAGCTTCTTGTACCACTTCATCGTGATCCTGGCACACTCTACACTCGATATCATGGAGGCTGACTGGTCCATCTGCCTCATGTTGATCTTATAATCAAGGACACAATCAGGTTTCCAGATGCGGCGCCTCCTCTCGCTGCCGTAATCCACGGAGTCTGTGCGGTGCATCAAGGTGCAGTGAACCGTGGACAAGAGGCAGACTTCTCTGTTGTGGTTCCACACTGTTGCCAGGATGTTGTTAGCTTTGAAGAAGACCACCTCATTTTTGTCCAGTTTCCACCCCACCTTGACCATGTGACGCCTGTTCACCTTGATGGTACCACAGACTCCCGTGTCGTACAGGTGTAGATAACGAGCGACAAGAGGGCTAGTGTACCAGTTATCGAGGTTGAGGACGTGACCACGATGAAGGTACTCTTCTATCATAGTCTTTACCACGGCTCCAGACAGTCCAATACTACGATCTTCTATTATGTCTGTCTGTGCACCGGTGCACATAATCAGTCCTACAGTCACACATAACAAAGATCTTGAACCCAGAACGGTGCCTTTTGCTGGGTATGTACTGGCGAAAAGAAATATCGCTTCTCCACAACACGAGACTCTCGTCTATGACCAGGTCTCTATAGGGATAAAATGATGAACGAAATGTTTGCCGTAGGTGATCAGATCCAGCCTAATTCTCCTCATTTTATCCGTGTTGTCATCAGCATCGTAAAAGTGGAGGCGGCCGAGAATTTGCTGAAACCAATTACGGCTCATTACCCTGCCAAAGAAAGGTGTCTGCATGACAGGGTCCATAGTCCAGTATGATGGAATTTGTCTTTTCCGTACAATACCCATCAAAAGAACCAAGGCAAAAAATACAAACATCTCTGCCAGGGAGACAGGGTAATCACATATAAGGGAATGCCTGCTCCTTGTGTCCAGTCGTTCACTCTCATGGAGCTGGCTGCTTGCAAATTGGTTTGTTTGCTCCACAAAACCCTCACCGAGGAACAGGTGCGAAAAATCCAGCCTGGTGGAGCTAGGGTGGGTACCAGGAGCTATGCAGCCAGCTTGCCCCTCCTCAGTGATGGGGTGAATGTTGGGAGCAAAATCACTCCCATCTTCCCAATTCCACCTCACATTAGCATCGCCCCCATCGTCCCCATCGTCGTCTTCGTCAGGGTGGGGAGGAGATGCTGGTGGGGGAGGTTGGGGAGGAGGAGTGCGCCGGGCTTCCCCACTCGCGCTCCTCTTCCCTTGGCCTTTATCCTTCCCCTTTCCCTTCCTCTTACGGCCTTGGGGAACCTCAGGGGCTGTTGGGACGAAGTTCTAGAATATTGGGGAGCATAAGACATGTTGGAGAGGGGCTCCTTCTCGCCTCCCTGCTCCATCACCACACCACGTGATTCACCACGCTCCTTCACCACTCCACGTGACGTGCTTCGCTGCCTCACACCACCACGTGAGCGTAATGTCTCACTCCCGCCACTCTCCCTTTCGACAGTCATTCCTACCACCACACTTTCAATTTCATTTTCCACTCCCTCCACGCCACTTCCGCCCTCCCCAAACAAAACACTAGGCCCATATCTTAGTGAACGACGTGCTGTCCGCTCGGGGCCGCGAGGAGTGATGTGCTTGCAGCTGTACCACGTGGCAGCACGTCCCACGGCACCGTCCTCGTCCTCGTCCTCGCTGTCAGGCTCCACATCACGTAGGGGCTGGAGAGAGGTGGATGCACGTTGTTTCAGTGCAGGCTGGCCCTCTCTAGCGGCCCAATATGTAACGTAGCGCCGCTTCCTCGGGGACGGGACCTCATCACTGCTGCTACTTTCCTCCTCTGACTGGATATAATCTTTATCCGCCACCTCGTCACCGAGTGGCGAATCACTGTCGCCTGTGAAGACGTTCAGGGCGGCTTGTATTTGCTCCTCAGAGAGACCTATGCGCGCCATGTCTGATCTGGGTCACTGCTTACCAGTGAGTGACCGAGACATGGCTGCGCGCGGGTCGCACGAGGTCGCCGAGTGTCCATGCCTGGTGGCAGGTAGGGGAAGGTCTCCTACCCCTACGTATCCAAAATCAAGCGCGAGATTTGAAAATTGTGCAGATTATGAACCTTGCAATTGCACGCCATACGGGCAGGTCGATGGGTGTCACCGTGACAAAACGTTGTGATGTACCCGTACGTGGACAGGACGCCTCTGGTTAAACACCTGGCTAGGATACAGGTTCACTGCTTTTCAAATTTTGTGTGCCTGTGTAAAAACTGTGGCGGCAGACCATCTGAGGGCAGTCCTCCCATGAAGGCTGCTCATCGGGGGTATAGACAGATAGATAGATATAGATATAGATATAGATAGATAGATAGATATAGATATAGATAGACAGATAGATAGATATAGACATAAAGTCTTTACCATAGTTTCAGTCATCACAGAAACAACAATTGCATCTTTTTTCTACCACACAAAGTGGTGCAAGGAGGACTAGGAATAACTTTTGTTCCCGTCTGAAATGTGCTACAATTCAATATTCATGAATCAACATACACAAGCGTGTGACCTTCGGTAACATTCAGTGGGTGAAGCAGAGATTCTCTCTCTCTCTCTCTCTCCCTAAATATAAAACATAGTTACATTGTTTGTTTGTCCTTCAATCACGCGAAAACCAAAGGCCAGAGACCCGCAGACCCATATAAATTCTGATTCAGGGTGACCCAAGGATGGTTTTAGGGGCGTTAAAATTCAGATCTGGGTAATTTGAGGTTAGTGGTAGAGTATTCTCCAGGTACCCCTGCAGCCCAATTTTTGGCATGGAGACTCACATGACCTCCAGTTCGAACATAGGCTATGTGAGGTTGGCCTCAGATGTCATTTGAGGTCATTGGTAGGAGGTCATTTGAGGTCACCGGTAATACACGTTTGAATGACTGGACCCAGCAGCCCAATTTTTGGCATGGAGACCCAAATGACCACCAGTTCGGACATAGGCTATGTGAGGTTGACCTCCGCGGTTCTTTGAGGTCGCTGGTCAGAGGTTATTTTAGGTCACCGGTAATACACGCTTGAACAGCTGGACTCAGCAGCCAAATTTTTGGCCTGGAGGCTCACATGACCTCCAGTTCCAATATAGGCTATGTGACATTGACCTCCGTGGTCATTTGAGATCATGAGATCACCGGTCAGAAATCATTCGAGGTCACCGGTAATAGTAAACAAGTGCGCAAAACTACTGTGTGTTAGTCTGCAAAAGCTGAAACAGAAAGTTCTTGGACCTCTTATAATCCCTCTTCAAGAGCATAAGCAGTACATGGTCTTTCAGAAGTAGAATGAAAGACTGGACTGGAATAAATAGGATTAGAGTGTTCTCCATTTTGGTCTGGCAACAACGGGCACTCCTTCTAATGCAATATAAGTGAATATTTCTGATATGTGAACATCGTTGTGTTACGGTCTATCCAGTAGATACAAAAAATGCCTCTGTCTCGCACTATGCAATCAGCAGTCCCATTTCCTGCTTCATTCCAGATAACTCACACTCTCACCGCATTTTCAGTTTTCAGTAGTTCCTGTATAAGATGCTTTCTAGTTCAATTGTGAGCCTCTCTCTCTCTCTCTCTCTCTCTCTATCTCTCAACAGCGACCTCACAGTGTTGAATAGGCAGAATTAAACAGATGCGAAACTTGGCCCTTCCTTGCAAACAGTGTCGTAACTTCTGTGCCATTTAAACATCGTTTCTGTCGTCAAAAGAAACTGGAAATAAAAATTGGGGAATTCCGGAAAACCCCATATCTCCAATGTTTCTCACCGCTTTTGATGTCATGAGGCTTATGCATTCTCGTTGCCCATTCCGCAGGGGAAAGACTGAAAACGGGTGAAAGCAACTTCATTCACACATACTTAGCTTCCAAAAGGGGGTAAGTAATGAAACAAACAAACCAGTTTTTTACAGTTCACAAGCAGACCCAACTGCTCTTAAGCTTTCCCCAGCCACAAGAGAGATTAACACATTAAACCAACTAGAAATTAAGTATAAGCATCTTCAGTATACTATCTTACCTTTACCGTTTCAAGAAAATTCCTCCATGTCTAATGTTCTGTTTCTCTAATTATCTATTGCCAGATGCCTTAACCCCGTTAGAGGTGACCACTATAAAATCGTCTCCCTGTCTCCCTGTCCCCCGCCATTTCACTGCCCTCCCACCAGCTCACCCTGTCTCTCATATACCTCTCCACTCCATCCCTCCATCTCATCTTCGACCTCCCCGTCCCTCGTCCCTCGCCCCCCATCCACCTCACTCACACATACACTATCCTCGGTAGTCTCTCGCACTCCATCCTCTAGGCATGGCGAAACCACCTCAGTGTATTTTTCCTGCAAAGCTTTCTGTCACATGCACATCCACACCACAACATTACCTCACTTCCTCATTTGTTAGTCTGTCTCTCCATGTAACTCCACATGCTCATCTCAGATAACTCATTTCCACAGCTCTCAAACTTGTGTCCATCCAACAAAGTCCTCGCTTCATTTCCATACATTAAAGCTGGTATCACAGTATTATCATGCAGCAACTTTTATACATAGATGCTTACTACCCTGTTTCTTATCATTGCAGTCAAAGAACCAGCAACCTTTCTTCCATGTTTTACCCTTTCAAAGACGTCATCCTCCAAACTTCCATCTTTACTTTTCACACTGCCCAAGTACTTAAGTGCACTCACATTTTCCATTTCCTCATCAACCAGCTTCACTGAACGTTCAGCGACTTCATTTCTCTCAAAGACTGTAACTTTATTCTTTCCCACATTCTCCTTTAGATTCCGTTTCAAACACAGTCTCCCAAACTCATTCACCAAGTCTTGCAGCTCTCCTTCGTCTTCGCTTAACAATACAGTATCATCTCCAAACAACAGTTCAGGAAGTTTCCAAACGCTGCTCATTAGGGCTGCTGCAACATCCACTGACCTACCACTACATCTTTTATTACTCCATCCATATACAGATTGGACAACCATGGAGACATGACACATCCCTGTATCAGTCCAACATCCATATAGAAAAGTTCACTCTGTTCATTATCCACATACATACTCTTCACGGCATTCAACAACTTCCCATCTACTCCATATATTCTTAACTCGCCCCGTCCCTGCAACGTACGATGCACGTCGCAACTTTTTTTCATGCTCAGACTGAACGACGTGCAATGTATGTTCTGCAGTTGAAAGGCCCGTTGTTTGCACATTTTTCAGGTTTCGTGGGAGATTTTTGGTAGGCATATGTGGGAGACCTTCCTCTACCCCCAGCCAGGCAGTAATACTGCCTGACCCTGTGTAATTCCCCCCTTCGGGGGGGTGCGCCATTTTCTTGCAACTCACCTGTTAGCAGTGACCTTGTCAGTAAAGACACATAGCACTACGGTCTCTCCTACGACGAAATTCAAGACGAAAGTGATTCTCGATATGGAGGACAAAGATTACGTGGCACCAGAGTTAGTAATGAACACTAGTAATGAGGAGGTAACGTCCCCAATGTAGGTGCAGTATGTTGATGTGTTTAGTGAGTGAACAACACTTATATCACCAATATTATTGTGTGAAAACCAATATACTCTCGTACTACATATAAATTCTTACCAGATAAATAAATATCTACTAGGCTGAGTGGTTTTGGTTAAGTTTCCTTCGCATAGGAAGCGTCGTTTATGGAGCGTGGCTTCATAGAAAGCAGGAGCCAGGTGAGGGGCGTCTCACCTGTTTAGGGCATTTTTAACTTCATGTGAGCGCTTTCTCGCTGAATTTTCGATGTTTCTCATAAAAAGTGGAGGTATGAGTCACAAAAAGACAAGTTGAATATTTGTCAGGATTTGAGGGTGGCTTTTGTAATAAAATAGTCAGTTCGGGGTTGGTTAATATTTTTCATATTCTTTGTCTGTCCACTTTCCCATGTGTTTCTCCAAATCCATGATGGCTGCATTCAACTTCTTTCCCCTCTCTAGAAATTCTTCCACTAAAGACCCAAGGATGAATATCTGATCTACACAACCTTTCCGCTTCCTACAACCTCCCAGTTTTTCTCACACTAATTCCCCTTTTATTTCCCTAACTCTGTCAATAAGTATCCTACTATATACTTTTCCTATCACTAAGAAAACAAAGGCCCCTGTGAATACCACACACTTCTTTATCCCATAATCGCTTGTACATGGGGAATAACTATACTGTACTTGTCATCCAGTTCTCTGGGACTCTACCTTCCTCCCAGGCCAATCTGCATATCTTCCATATTCATTCTACTACTGTCTCTCCCACATGCTTCATCATGTCACCATACACTCCATCAATTCCTGGGGTTTTCCCTTGTTTGACTTTCTTCATTGGTTCCACTACTTCTTTCTTACTGATCACTTCCTTCTCACCTCCATCCTTCCCCCAGCTATTCCCCAGCCAATTACACTCGCATTACTTTCATTCTCTATGTTTAACAGTTCCTTAAAGTGCTTTATCCACCTGCTCACTTTTTCTCCCTTCTTCACTATTAATCTACCATTTTTATCTTCTAATACCCTACTAACTTCTTTATCACCCTCTCTAACTCTCTTTACCTCCTTCCAGACAAATTTCTTACATTCCCTGCACTTTACACTCAGATTTCTTCCAAATTCCTCATCCACTCTCTTCTTACTCACTCCTACTAATCTTTTCACCTCTCTCTCCCTCTCAACATATAACTCTCTCTCCTGTCTCTCAACTTGTTCCATGTCTCTGCTTCCCGTTAACTCACCATATGCTTTCTTCTTCTGCATCACAGTTTGTCTCACTTCTTCACTCCACCATGCTGGTCCTTGCATCACCTATCGTCTTCTCTTCACCCCACACACCACCTCACATGCTGCACAGATTTCATCTACGAGTGTCTTGCATATATCTTCCACGTCTTCCCCCGCTCGAAATCATATTTACCCAGTCACTACTCCACTTCTTTCTAATATTCTGCCTTTTTTCCAACCTCTTGCAACCTTTCTACTCTCCTCGTATGGATTACTTCCTCCTTTCCTTCCCTCCATCTATTCCTCCATTGCATTTGATCCTTGACTTTCACCACCACCAAGTGCATCCATTACATACCTTCTCATTCCGTCATTCACACACACATAATCAGTCATTGCCTTCCGTTCATTCAGTTCACCACCCACCCTTCTCATCACTCACCACGCTATGCCTGTGGATCATTTTGTGCCTAAAGAGGGTATTGGCTATCATCAACCCCCTCCCCACACAAATGTGGACAAGAACACTGCCATTGTCAACCACTTCTTGAGACACACCCCACTCACCAACTACTAAATCCACCTTAACATTCTTTACTTTTCCATTCATATCTCCAATAAAAAGTGCTCCCTCATATCTCTCAAACTTTGCCATGCACGTTTGCGCATTTCCCCAGAACTCTTCTTTCACTTTGCTTGCACGATCTTGCATTGGCGGATACACACACACAGTTGCCCATATTTGTATTCCTACTTTCAATCTTAGGCACACAGTCATTGAACCAACTGATCCTATTATATTCTCCATCCATCTCTTGTACTCAACTATGCATACGCCCTCTTTTGCCCTGCCATTCTCACCAACTTCCACGCATATACTGTATCCATACTCTCACTCTCTTACACTCTTACCTA
>JAGKTI010041244.1:0-10278 GCA_018397915.1 Birgus latro
AAGACCTTCACACAGCTTGGCCTTCCTTATTCATTCCTAGAATTCGATCCATCCTCATGGGAAAGTCGTGAGGATTACAAGGAAGCTGAGCGCATCTTCCAAGGGCTACATGTAACCAATGACTTTGCTGAAAGAAGGGTATCACCAGTTCAAGAGTTTAATCCAGTGTTGACCAAGAATGAACATCAACGGCAGTTTCTTCTCTAGGTCGTTGAGCAACATGGGCAAGTGTATCCAGATACGAAGGGAACAGCAGGCAGCATTTACAAGCCATAAAACTAGGCAACATTGAGTGGGAGTTGGGTTCCCATGATACCCTCCTCCCCAGTAAGTGGCTAATACTCAGCAAAGAGAGGGACCTAAGTAACCCAGTGGCATATTAACATTCAGCCATAATAGTATAACTTTGAACATGATGCAGCGACAGTTAAAAATATCTAAAAAGCATGAAGATTTGCATACACGATTTTTTAATCAATAGGAACGAAGTCCCGCAGCAGCTGAAACAAATTTATCAGGTTAAAAGTTAAGGACTACCTTAGTATTTGTCTTCTTAATGTGAAAGGGCAATATATGGTAGGATACTTATTGAAGGAGTTAGGAAAATATCAAAGGAATTTGTTGGAGAAGAACGGGGAGGTTTTAGGAAAGGAAGAGGTTGTGTAGATTAGATATTCATCCAAAGGTATTTAATGGAAAAGTTTCTAGAGAAGCGAAAAAAAGTTTTACGGCCTTTGTGGATTTGGAGAAAGCATAATTATGACAGAGTGAATGGACAAGGAATGTGGAAAATATTCAGAATATATGGAGTAAATTGGAAACTGTTGATTGCCGTGACGAGCATATTTGAAGACTCTAAGGCTGCAGTGCGTGTGGTTGGTGCGCTGACTGAATTAACCTCTCTAAATATTGGGGATGTCATGTCTTCATGGCTGTTCTAAATATTGGGGATGTGTCATGTCTTCACGGTTGTTCAGTCTGTATATGGATGGGATTATAAAAGAGATACAAGGTAAGGCAGTGGATGTCGTACCGGCTCTAATGGTATAGGACAGTCATTGTAAACTTCCTGTTCTGTTGTTTCCAGATGATACTGTATTAAGTGAAGATAAAGGGGCACTGCAAAGCATGGCGAATGGGTGTGGAAGTGTGTAAGAAGCGGAGTCTAAAGGTAAATGTAGGGAAGAGTTCATTTGTGGTTATTTATAGAGGTGAAGTCATTGAATGGAGAGTGACGCTGGATAATGAGGAAATGGAAAAAGTGATGCACTTAAGTACTTGGTCAGTGTGATAAGAATGGATGGAGGTTTGGCGGATGAAGTGCTTGAAAGGATAAAAGAGAGAAGAAAGGTTGCTGATGCACTGAATGCAGTGATAAGAAATAGGGAAGTGAGCTTGGATGTTTGACGTTGGATGAATGGACATGGATGAAAAAGGACTTTGCATAAAAGAATTCTGATACCAACTCTAATGTATGGAAGTGAAGCTTAGACCTTGTTGGAAGGTCACAAGCCATGATTGAGGGCAGTGGAAATGAATTATTTGAGAGGAGCATTTGGAGCTGCAAGAGAAACAGACTGACAAATGAGGAAGTGAAAGAGCGTTGTGGTGCGAATGAAGGTGTGATAGAAAGTGCTGGGAGGAAATCATTGAGGTGATTTGGCCGCGTGGAGAGGCTAGAGAATGAGAGATTAATGTGAAAAGTGCATGTGAATAAGGTGGAGGAAGGGGGAGGAAGGAGGAGACCGAGGATGAGATGTAGGGATGGAGTAGAGATATAAATGAGGGTGGAGGGTGTGAGCTGTTTGGTGGGCAATGAAGTGGCGGGAGACAGAATGACACTGGGGCGATTTGTTTGTGGCCACCCCTTACGAGATTAAGGCGTTTGACAGTAGAAAGACAATTACAAACACTTCACCGTACGTTTATATAAATCTTAGAACAGAATGAGAACTGGGTAACAAGTTTCAGTCCTACAGTACAGTAATATTAGATAGATAAATGGAGCTGCTATATTTAATCTATGTGTGTGTGTGTATGTGTGTGAGTGTGTGTGCGCGCGACAAGCTACTCTCTCTCTCTCTCTCTCTCTCTCTCTGGGAGCAGTGTGGCTGAGTGGTAGAGCGCTTGACTCAAGACAGAAGGGTCAAGAGTTCGCTCCCCGCCTGTTTTGCTGCCTCTCTGGGAGAGGTAGTGCTCTCCCGTCAGCAAGCAGAGCTGTATGATCCGTCAAGGTCTAGTTTGGGGAATTGATCTCTCTCTCTTTCTCTCTCTCTCTCTCTCTCTCTCTCTCTCTCTCTCACCAAATCACCGTCCACCACCACAGCTCTTCAACGACCACATGACGTGGTTTCTACCCCGGAACACAGCCTTCACCCCTCTAATATCCCACAGCCTTCAGCGCATCGTGGAAACAGGCTTACTGGGAAAAATATATGAGACCCACGTTAGGAATACCAAAGTACCAACCACACAAGTAAGTTGAGATGCAGTGCTCTGTTTTCACCTTCAGCTCAAAAGATTTGATGATTATTATCGTCATCACCAGTGCAGCGCAAATCAGACCATTATTATTATCATCCAAGCAGGGCAGATCAGACCATTATCATCATTATCATCACCATAGCAGCACAAATTAGGCTGCTATGATCATCAGTTCATCACCATAATCACAGTAGCAGTACAAATCAGAATCATTATCATGCAGCAGTGAAAATGAGATTTAATTATCATCATCATCATCATCATCGTAGTAGTACAAATCAAGACCATTATCATCATCATCACCGCAACAACACAAATCAGACCATTTTTATCATCACGATCATCACCTTATCAGTATATTGGTAAGTACGAGGCATAGTCATCATTAGCCGTCGCCCAGCTAACTGAAATCATCATCAACATCACTTAAGCATAACCTGACCTGAACATCACATGACAAGGATTACAAAGAAAGTAATTTAAGGTTTGACAACTAGTACTCCCAGTTTTATATCATTGGGACTTGGCGAATGCTGACAGGAAAGTGGAGGTTGATCTAAATACAGAGGTTGGTCGGTTTTCAAGACATCAGCAATAAAGTATTAAATTGTCAAGAGGTGATAACTTGAAAACTGGTATCCAGACTATCCTTGTTTGTAAGACAATAGAAATATAGTTTTAAGTTCTTATGTCGTGACAAAAATAAATAAATACACAGATAAATCTTGTTCTGTACAGGTTCGTGGGACGGGTGTGTTGAACTTGGAGCATCTGCAGGGAGCCTTCCTATCACTGGGTCTGGGTGTTGGTCTGGCTGTCTTTACCCTGCTGTTGGAGTGTGTTGTTAAGAGTTAGTGCGGCGATTACCACCACCACCAACAGCAATACCACCACCACCAGTAGCGCAGCCCTATACAAGGCGCCTTCATAACACTGGGTCTGGGAGTTGTTCTGACTGCCCTTCTCATACTACCAGAGTGCATTGTGAAGAACCAACGAAGTTTTCCCAGTACCACCATTTAACAACACTGACGAACATCACCTACATCCAGTCCACCAACACCACTAAGACAACACTCATTGCCAACATCCTACCATCACAACTACGGTCAACCAATACCACAAGCATTACCTAACTAACATCAGGTGCTGGGGAGGAACGCCTTCACGTGGTGGCATCAATATGAAGTGGCATCGCTGTCTGGTTATACAAACGTCATTCAAATCCCTTTAAATCCCCCGAAAGAAGGATGGTGAATTGCAGGGTAGGGCCAAATTCAGCCAACAGTCCACGGGGTTTACATACCAGATGAACCTGGAGCAGCTACTGCTATTAGTACTACTTCTTAACATCACCCTTACTCAGCAGTCAGCATCACCACTACTACCAGCACACAGCTTCATTAAGATACAGCCAACACTGCTACCACACACCGAACGCCACCTTCACATCGCCACCACCGCCATCGCCACCGCCGCCATCACCACAACCAACAACAACATCAACAACAACAGCAACCTTAACAACAACAAGCAAATAACATAACCTATACTTAACTGACGATGTAATCTTGAAGAATAACCTTGTGCGTATCACTGTGGGAAAGTTTTGTTATATATTTGCTTTGTTTTAGAATAGTGTTATATAGATTCCCTGTTATTATCATTTAATGGAGGCCCTGCACAGTATTTAAAAAAAAAAAAAGGTAAGCTTTACGGTAAAAAGAGTGGCAGCAAATATGCTAGAGAAATACTGTAAAACTGACGGTCAAACAGTATATCATTTAACGATTATGACTGTAAATTTCACGGTTAAAACTGTAAAACTTACATAATGACCGTAATTTCATTTGTGCACAAAAACCGTAAATTTTACACTACAACCATAAAATATTCCTGGTTCAAAGAGTAAAAATTGCAGTAAAACTTGAATAGGCCCTGTTTGCACTATTGGTACCTGTGTGCATGGTTTGTGCTAAGAAAAAAAAATTGAATGATCATTTTTAAAGTTATACATGTTAATGCCATAATTCGATAGAATTCAACAAATAAATTGCCAGGCTTTCATCTTTTTTTTTTTTCAACAACGAAAATGTTAGAGTTATGATCCAAAGAAAAATTAGCAGAAAAAGTTTACTCTTTATTTTCAGAACTAAACTTTAAACACTGGCTGATGCCATAAGCGAATTATATCCTTTATGCTGATACACACTAAAATATTTTCCTAATTGGAATACTCAATCCTAATCGCTTATCTTGTTTAATAGAAAAAGAGTGAATTTTGTTGTTAAATGAGTGCTGGAGTGCTTGCTGAAAAGTTTTAAGCCTAACCAGGGAGCTGGGACACACAGAGGACATTTTGATTGCATGAAGTTGACCGCTTTTGATGACCAAGAGGGGGCGTTTTTTCTTATGAGGTTGATTTTCTTCAAAGTGTTCAGGCAGTAGATATTCATTAAAATGGATATACTTGGTTGCCATGTGCTGTGATCAAATATTTGCACTTCGCCTACCGGGTTAACTCCCACGGCTATTTATTCGTGTGTAAATGCAACCTGAGGTTTACAAATGCCCTGTTGGTCATCAAAAAGGCTAAATTTCGTTCATGCCAAGTGTCATTCGCCTGGCCACCTCGTTTCTGGTGAGCATGGTACAGTTAGAACTTTTCAGCCACCCCTTGTACCTAGGTTTTGGATTAACCACATTCAGCACTAATATAATCTCCAAGAATTTACATACAATATACTGTAATCCCTATAATTTTTTTTAATATTGGCAGTCAGTTTCAGTACAATATACTGTAATCCCTATATTTTTTTTTTATACTGGCAGTCAGTTTCAGTACAATATACTGTAATCCCTATAATTTTTTTTATACTGGCAGTCAGTTTCAGTACAATATACTGTCATCTCTATAATTTTTTATATTGGCAGTTTCAAACCTAATGCATTTCCAATTAAAATTACCGACCCAACGGGAACCAGAACTGAGGCAAAAATGCAAATTGGACTGTTTATTTTTTATTATTCAGCCTCATTTTGTCGCAGACTGGGGGACGGTATTTGTGAGAGGTGGCCCCTGCCACCGTGTGCGGGACGTCGTATTCTTCCTCCGAGATTCCGTCGCCCTCCCCGGGTTCGGGGTCGGTGCTGTCTGTGGGAGGCACATCAGTTTTTGTGTCATCTGATTCTATTGACGATACCTCGGGGCGCATTTGGACATTTGTTCTTCTGGTTTCTTAGAGCTGCTCACGGATGTCATGTAGGAGACACTGGTGGCTGCAAGCTGAAAATTCCCATGGCATTATTGCAATTAGGTTACTGTTCTTTTTTTGGTTGGGGCGTTTCTTGGTTGGGTACACCATTGGTATGGTGGGAATACTTGGAGGCCTTGTTGGTGCTGTGGGAGGCTGTAGTTTGGAGAGTGGTGTGTGCCCCTTTGTGGGAAATTTGCTGACAGCACCAATGTGTTGTGGGGTGGAACGGGGGGCGAGGAGATGTCGGATCAGCTGGATATCCTTATCCAGGTCTCCCATTAGGTCATGAATGGTGAAATGTTCTTTAACTGTGCCCTGAGTATAAGTAGCACGCTACTGAACACATGTTGGTCCCTGGTTTTTGCATCTGCGCCCGGGTATGTGGCGGTGACGAGTCACCTTGCCTGGACCATTGTGTTGTCCAGGTTTCCGTCAAAGGTGAGGGAGTTGCGTTGTGATAAAGCTACAACTGCTCCTAGGGAGGGGTTAATTGCCTCCATAACGATTTTCACAAGTTCGCCCATGATAACTCTGGGACGATTATTGGTGCGATACTTGTCACTGCTTTGCCCAAGTGGGGAAGGGTCACTGCTATTTTCTGTTGGTTGTTGTCGAAACCAATGTCCAATATTGGTTTGACCATTTCCATGTCTGTGGTGATATCATATTGCTCTGGGTCGAATTATGGTAGTGGAATATGTGGTTTGGTCGCCATTTTGCTAAACTTCCCTTGTTCTTTGTTGCTGCTGACAAGATCAAGAACCACCGCTAGCCACCAGTGTTATGCTACGTTTTCGAGGGTCAACTACTTGCTCCTCAAACACGTATGGTTATGCTAGGGTTCTTGGCAAAACCAGGTCAATGCATAGAACTAATAGAACAGGGCATAAAAACTCGGCTGACACCAAACTGACAAACATATACTGTATTAACCAAATTCACAGCTCCAGGGCAAAATACGATATAACTCAAATGCACAGGACAGATAATACAAATCAAATATATGTGGACATAGTGGCACTTGACATATATATCATTTACAACAGGACTTAGAAATGGATATTATAATTTCAGTACAGCATTAATATTTCATTTTATGCTTCTGAACAGGACATGGATATGATCGTCACAGCATGAATATAACATTAATGTTTCATGGCAAGATTCTGATACCGAGGTCACAATATGGCAGAGTCACTTATAGGGTAACTTGGGCACTGATTTCATGTTACAGGACATGGCACTAACACAGACTAGTCACTATGTTTTCCTTGGGTGATTTACATTGTCTAGTCTGTGGGAGAGATAGCCACTGGTCATTGTTCCTCCCGTAGGAGTCACGGAACTTTCTCTATGGGCCGGGTTCCCTGAGTAATGTCACTGGGCAGTGTCGTAGGAGGCCCGCCTCTGTTCGAGCCATGTCGTGATGTCTGGGCCTCTGGACTAGGGCCGAAGAGGGAGAGTAGGCACGTCTGGCGGCGCCGTCTTCTGGGAGTGGAGGCCTGGTCTCCGGGGTCAGGTAGGTCTCGCCCTGGGGTCCTTGGCACGCCCCGGGGTGACTGGAGGCTGAGGTCCCTCGCGCCCTGGGCAGCCGTGTCGTAACTCTAAATATTAGTAAACTCTAGCATATATAACTTGTATATTATAGGAGGCTAGAGAGAGATAAGTAAGTGGAGATATTGCAAGGTGTTACTTGACCAGCCCAAGAAGTGGCAAACTTTTTGCTTTCTACCGTGGGAAGCTGACATATACATACATGCATACATACACACATACAGTGTTCTAGAAGGTTCGGGGCATGCTTAGTACACGTGCCGAGCCTTTCCTTACAACAGAGGGAAAGGGAGGATGGGCAGATTGACGAGAGACGGCAGAGGGGCAGTACACTAAGCAAGCAGTGGAGAGAAGAAAGCCCCTAGAGTTATCTAGCATACACTAAGTTAATTTTGATCTTCCCTTGAAGACAATAAAAACTAAGATCACTCCAAATTATATTTAATTCTTCCCTGAAGTTATTTATCTACAAACGCCTTCGGCTACGCTAGGAGATTGGTATGCAGCGGTAACTACGACCCCACTACATCACTTACATTGGCTACAGCGGTAACTACGAGCCGACTACGCCTCACGAATAAATGCAAGGCTCATCCAACGCTTATCTCCTGAACCGCTACAACGGTACATTACAACATTTGGTATACTACAGTAAAGTACGAACCAACGCTTACCAGCCAACAAGCCTACGAGCCTATAAGCCTACAAATAAAAAAGCCGACGAGTTTACATTATCAAAACTGATAAAGAAGCAACGCTACAATTGAAGTAACGAGTTTATACGCAACAAAACGAAGATAACGAGATAACAAAACAACTCATAACTCATAACTATCACCGCCTCACAAGCCGATTCACCCCTCACAACTCCACCCTCAATCACAACCCCACTCTCTATCACAACCCCACCCTCAATCACAACCCCACCCTCTATCACAACCTTACAAACCCCACATTCTCTCTCCCGCCACCTTCTCTCTCCGTCTCGCTGATGTAGAGGTGACGAGGTCAAGCCGAGACAGCACCGCACAACCCAGCCCCTCACTCACCACTGTTACTCACCACTGTTCTTCACCAGTTATTCAGTATTAATATTCATTTACCTCCTACACTGAATGAGGGGATAAATCGACGTTGTTTGATGAGGTGAAAGTCAAGAAGGGAGAGGTCGATCACCCCTTCAATCATCCCTGGAGATTTCCTTCAACCATGATCAATCAACAAGCGAGTATACGGCTATAAGAACCAGTTTCGAGTGAGGAAGAAACAACCAAACGAAGCAGCGAGAGGACTTACGTACCACGCCTATAATTCTACAGTGAAGTTCACAAGCAAGACGATACGGTAACCAAGATCAGCTTCAGTTCTGCATTTTATTCTACATCCACTCACTTGATGTAGTGCTGCCTACTTCTTCCTTACCCTTTATTATTATTTTTCTGTGCCTGCCCTCCTCTCTTCCTGTTTCTCCCATCTTTCCTGTCACTTCTTATTGCTTTTCTTTCCTTTACAGGTGGCTTTACATTGAGTGACAAGCCAAATGGTTTCCTGTAAGCCAAGAAACCATTTTCAACGCTGGGTGGTAACCATATAACCAAACCATACGTGCTCCCTACGTATCAACAAGTCGGTTGGTGGAGGGTTAGTGCCCCTCTCAGTAAAACAAATAACTCATAGTCAAATGGCCACCCCTTACGGGATTATGGCGTCAGGCAATAGATGGATAGATCAAGATACAGGAAAATGATCCACCAATTTTTACGACGGACCATTGAACTACGATTATCAAGACTGCAACGCAACAGGCAAACAAACCAAGTGACTCACAACCCCACAACTTACATAAACCCCACCCTCACTCCAACCCCAACCTACCCCACTTAATCCCCAACCACCGTACGTCTCCAACCACCACACTAACGCAGAGCTGACAAGGTCAAGACGAGGCAGCACACCAGAGCTCTCACTCACCACTCATCTTACTCATCGTTACTCAACAATACTCATCGCTACTCAGTTACCCGTCACGACTGCCAGATTGAGAATTCGCTGACTTAAGGTTTTGCTGAGTTTTTGCTGAGGAGCCAAGAACTACCACAACACTGTGTCAGCCAACCAGTGCCTGACACCAGCAACTCAACACCTGCACCACAACTACACACCACTCCCACCACGATAAAAATTTAGTAAGTTACAGTTACTTCATTTATACAATACAGTGATAGACAAAATTTTCTGTTCAAACAAATAACACGTACTTTAGTGTTACAACTTACATTAAATACCTATTTCAATTAACTACATTATCTCAGTCAATAAGTGCTTGTACCAACAATATCATTCATATACTGTATATATTCATTCATTTACTATACCATTAATTTACTCCCAACAAGTGCTACATTTATACATACTTAAAACGCGTGTTTCATTATTAGAACTAGAAACAGTCAGTCTGCAAGTGATAAATATAATACACCATCACATTAACGATCAAAAGAAAATTATCAAACAGTTGTTAACTATAACTATCTATTGTGCCCAGACAAATTACATTACAAGGAAAAGCAGGAAAGACAAAGAAAACACAACATGGCAACAACGAATGACGTTAGCAAGAATAGACATCATCTTTCATACAACTCTGATGATAAAGACTTTCACACAATGTTTACTCATACATTGCCACATACTCTACCCGGCACGGATACGAAAGGAACACCAAGTGAATGTACATAGTTAATCTCGTATATGATGTAAATATTTTTATATGGAATAACAAACTAAGTGGTTATATAGTCACATAATACTTACTGTTAAAAAAGGTTCTCAACGATTAACCAACAATTATACAACCTTAGACACCACCGACAAATAAAAATAAACACGAATGAAGAAAATAAAATTAATGCAAAAATTAATGATGATCACATACCAACAAATAAAAGTAGGTGCAACTGTTATTATATATGTCTGTATGTTT
>JAGKTI010041245.1:0-10278 GCA_018397915.1 Birgus latro
CACTGTAAACATGTTATTATTCAGTTTACATATTACTAGATTTTTTTTTCCTTATTTCACATGGCCATGTATTGCATATTCTGTATTGTATATAATCCATATTCCTTCCTGCAACACCTATAGAATATCTCTGCCCTATAACAGTTCTTAACCTGAGTACTTATATACCTAGTAGACCCCCCCATCCTCCATAGTTATATAGAACTCCCATATTGCTTGCCTCATAGTGTCAGGAGACACCATTTCAATTACCCGAGGGAGTATTGTACACATAATATTATTGAAAACAACCCACATATGTAACCAAGTACAGTTAGATCTTAGTCTTCGCACACCCAGGAACCACATGCGGAGTCAGTCTGGGGCGAGCCTCTATTCGGAGTGGAACTGTTGAACTTCTGTAAATAAACCTCCCTTATGTTCCACGCAAGATCCTTTGGAATTTACCCAACTATACCATGAGAGGGTAGTGGTACAACACTTTAACATCGTCTTTTTTTTACAGCACCATAATCCTTGTGCCCTCATAGATACTCTTGACAGCATTCAACAATTTTCCATCTAATCCATATCATTTCCACAGCTTCCAAATTTCTAGTCTTCCTGCTGTATCACATGCTTTCTTCACATCCATGAACACAGCATGCAACTTCATTTTCTTTTCTAGATATATTTCCACCAAATATTTGAGAGATAATATCTGATCTACTTATCCCCACCCCTTGCCTAAAGCCCCCTTGTTCTTCACCAACATATTCTTCTATTAGCTCTAAGTGAGAGGTAATTTGATTGTTTAAGATTTCTGTATGTCTGCGAATTCCTCTGACATTCAAGTGCCCACCTTGTTTATAGAGATACGAGGTGGAAAGAAAAAGTGTACAAGTTCTTGATGTAGGAGTTTCACAGCGTGCAAACGTGGGTAATAAAGATTTTGCCACACCACACACCGGGTATGTTTGCCGCGGGGTTTTCTATTATCCAAAGATCTTAGTGAATGACGGATTGCCTGGTTCCTAAAAATGCTCCTGCATCTAAAAATTGGGCTAACTGAACAGCCTGATATATCGTCTCTTTTTACAGGTTATGGTGGTGATGGTGGTATGCCAATAATATAAAGAAACCGGCGGCAAGATCCATGATGAATTTTTGTGTTCACAGTGGAACAAAATTTAAAGATCGTGACTTTTGTTTGTAACAAAATCCTACGTGCAGGTGCGAAGACACTGTCAATATTACTATACTGGCACTCATAAGGGACCTTCTAAGGGAAGCACTAAGCTGTTGTAGCAGCACTTTAATGCACATGGACTTGTGAAAAATCATAACAAAGGTAGGGAAAGCAGCACAGTAGTAACTGCAAATAATAAACCCAAAAGTAAATAAACTTTCATGGTGTTGTGGTGGTCCCAGCCTCATCTGTAATTCACCTTCCTTCTTTCGAGGAACAGGAAGAAACTTGAGCCATGTTTGTATAGCCAGGCAACAGAACTGTCTGATTCCATCAGTGCCACCGCGAGAAAGCGTAGACTGTAGTACCAGTCAAACAGGGCGGTACTCACGAGGTGGATGGCAAGTTTGTGATAGGGAGAACTGGAGCTCCCATTTCACCACCTCAGGATCTGTTCCTGACCATCTCCTTTTGCTGAACATTTTCAGTGTTTTCATCAACACAGAGAGTTTGCAAGCATACTGTCATAATACCTCTACCTCCAACTGTCTATACTGCACTACATGCACATTAGACAACAGACCTTTTATTTCCATTCTCATAGCAATGGCCGCTATATTATTATCAGCATATTCTGTGGTACCTTGGATTGCCACCACCGGCAGGGTAGCTCTGGCGGCACAGTGTCCTCCAGCCTCTGTGGTACAGTGGTAGAGGTTCGTCTCGCACGCTGGTGGACGCGGGTTCGCCTCCCGCCAGACTTGTAAAAACTTTGGGAAGCGTTCACCGAGCTACTTACCGCTTTGGCGGACATAAGGGGTGCTGTGGTTGAACCAATGTCACATACCAGTATGCTTGCATCCAATCGGCTTGGTTCACAGACTACACACACATCCAAAGCCACTCCAACACAACACTCACACTTACAAGCACTTCTCACCCTACATACAATCTCTGCAGAGCACAACGTGTTGGTGGAGTGGAGATACAGATACATAGGTACACGCAGACATACAGTAGGTCGCAATCAAGCGACTGTGCCGACAGCAGTTATTGCAAACACTAATGCCAGTCAGAGGAGAAGTGTGAGTTCAGCCCTAAATTTTACTAACATCCGTGGTCTTAGAACCAGTCTTAATTTTGTTCACTTTCTCCTCCAGTCTATATCCTCTCTAGCCCTATTCCTCACAGGAAACCAAATCTCTCCCTCTACTGACTTACCCCGATTTAGTTTTCCTAGTTACCATCTCCTCGCAAACTTCCGTGACAAGGGTGGCACCCTTTGTTATATCAGATCTGAATATGCAGTTGACACTATTCTGAACTTCACTTAAGCTAACTTGGATTATTCATTATAGAAAGTAAATTACCTAAATATTTCCAATCTCCCAAACCTTCTTCAAAATCCAGCGTATTTGACTCCCTATCCACACAGTTGACGTACCTTAACCTCACCCTTACCACTGAAATCACCATTTTGGGTGATTTTAACGTCCATAACGTAGACTAATTATTGCAATCTGCCAGAACTGACGATACTGGTCAAGAATGCGAACTGTTTGCAGAATTGTTTAATCTCATCCAACTGGCAAAACGACCAACCAGAATACCAGATAATCCTGCCCATAGTGCCTGTCTCTTGAACCTATTCGTGACAGATAACCCAGATCAATACAGGATAGTGATACTGTCACCACTTGGATCCTCCGACCACAGTCTCGCTAAAGCTTCATTAGTCAGTTGTTCCAAACCTCTCTGTTCTGAACCTGTCAGGGTGACCAGATGGCACTTTGATAGGGCACAACTTGATGGATTTAGGAGTTATCTTGCTGATATTCCATCACAGTCTTTCTTCTCCACCGACATCAGTTCTAGCAAGTCCCACATTAACCCGGCTCAGGAACACCTACCAAAATGTTTACGCCTCAGGTACACCAGGCTCTGACAGACCCATCAATAAAACGACCTCAGTAGCAGGCACTGTTTCATTCAATTAATTCCTCAATCAATTACAAATACTTTAGGACTTATAAACTACAAAATCATGCAAAAATAAGTTGAATTACTTCATTCCATATTTTTTTAAAAATTATGAAAAAAATTTAAACAAAATAACCAAATTTTCTTAGAAAAAACTTAAGCTACCAAAGTATCAACTCTATGAAACTAAATCTTTGTGTACGTCTTGAGGTATGAAGGTTCTTCATCCTGGAAGTTGCAGATGACAGACAGTGCAGCCACAACCTCAAGCGAGGTGAACAAATATGATGAATATAATGATGAGAAACAATATTTTTTATTCAACTGGTGCGATACACCAGAGCTTCTACACATCCAGTATGCTTATATGGTAACCTAAACTAACCTAAATCTCAACCTAACCTAACCTAACCTAACCTTATGTTTGAGAAACTGACATTGAACTATGGACATGTTCCCCCCTCCTCACGTACACCTGGGTCTGACAGTCCCGAATCAAATTTTGATTGCATTTAATGCGAAAACGGAGCGACAGCGGGAAGACCTCCCCCCTCCCCCTACATGGCCACAAAGAATGAGGAAGCTACTGAGCAGAGCAGGGGTCCCAGGTATATAGAAGTTACTTAACCGGAATCTGCTCAGGAACACCCGGGTCTGAGAGACAAGCTGGTATCGAATTGTTCATACTCAGTCAACAGTTTACTAAAAGATCAGATTCCCCAAAATGGTTTGACAGCAATTGTGCCAGAGGAACGACGCAAAAGTCCTTAGCATATAACTTTTACCTAAAATAAAAAAACATCTGAATCCCACAGTCAATTAAAAAATTGCTAGGAACCATGCAAAACCAGTAATAAACCTCGCTAAATCAATCTTTCCTCACAACCAAGCATCCAAACTACTAAATAATCCTAAAGACACTAGAATATTCTGGTCAGCTCTCAATGCTTTCATTAATAACTTTAAGAAGTCTTCACCCATTCTCCCACTACAATCTTCAGATGGAAACATTATAAATGACCCACGTGGAAAAGCAAACATTCTTGCTAGTACGTTTGCCAGAAATTTTACTGTTGAGGAAATCAGTCAGAATGTTCCTGTACAAGAACTTGGCTCTTCTGATATTGCTCCACTTATGATGCAGACTAGATACGTAAAATTTATCCAAGACAATTTACAGTTAACAAAGCTCGGCGTCCAGTTGGAATTTCCTCCAATCGTCCAGAAAAAATGTTCCCAAGAACTTGCTCCAGTTCTAGCTAAAATGTTCAGTCTATGTAGGAGTAATTTTTCATTCCCTAACTCTTAGAAGGAAGCTAATATTCACCAAATCCCGAAGAAAGGAAGTTCCTCTGACCCCTCTGATTACAGACCAACAACTATCACATCTTCTCTTGGCAAAATATTTGAGATTGTAATTACTAAGCACATTGTTAAACATCTTGATTCCAAAAGCCTTATCAGTGACAGACAGTATGGTTCGTCACGGTAGATCCACTGTTGACATACTCAATCTACTGACTCATACCATCCATCAGTCAACTGACCATCATGGAGAAACCCATGCAGTAGCCCTTGATATTTCTAAAGCTTTTGACAGAGTGTGGCACCGTTCCCTGCTATCCAAACTCCTTTGCTTGGCCCACCACCTTTTGTTCCACTGATTTCCTCATATCTTAGCAACAGAAAGATAAGCGTAAAAGTAAATGATGTATACTCCAATTTCACTTAATTAATGCCTGCGTGCCACAAGGATCAGTTCTGGCTCCAATCTTATTCCTAATTGATATTAATGATCTCTTATCTGTCATCCATTCATTCACATGCAGCTGACTCAACACTTTACAGTTCCTTCACACTTAAACACCTATTCACAAAGTTCATTATCTCTAACTTTCAGCTCAGTACAGCAGTCAGTTTAAATTCAAGATTAATGTAAGATCAAGGAATGAGGACAATATAACATTGCCTCAGTGCTAGGAAAACCAAATATGGGTTACACAATTTACTAATAGACAAATATTGCATGATTTCTATGTTACCTTCAATGCTACAAATATTTCTCCCTCTCAAAATATTGATTTTCTCGGTGTTTCGCTTATCAGTACCTTCAGCTGGATCTCTCATGTCTGATCACTTGTCAAAATCACTTCAAAGTAACTCCTTGCATTATTTTACAGATACTATTATGGCAAATTCTCGGAGGAAGTTGCACCTATTTTGCCACCTTCCCCTGTGCTACACGGGCACCTGGTAGCACTCATGACTGGACTGCCACACTGCCATACTGCAGTACTTCTGCCTATCAAAATTCTTTTATTCCTTGAACTGCATGTCTTTGGAACTCGCTTTCCCAGAATAGTTTCCCTCCAGCTTCAACCTACAACAGTTCAAGTCCAACTGCTACAGATTTTTTACGAATGGAGGACACCTGTTATCTGTTGTATGGATTATTATTAGTTTATTTGCTTTACATTCCTATGTTTATCTTCCGTAAAACAAAGAAAAGAAACTATTCTAATGGTAACTACATCACTGCGACTAACTGTGTAATCAGTAAGCAGACAGGGAGAGCAACATTATCGCATCAGTCCAGTGATGTTTTTTGAACTGTATTCTGGCAAGCGATATGGAATTATAAACACATTAAGTGAAACCCTTGAGCTTATGTGATGAAACAAGTCTTCCAAAAGCAATCCACAAAAGCTGCATTAATGTGGTGATTTATTGTGCCTACCTTCATACATAGCAGAAAACAAACCCTCTCTTGGTGACATGCAGAGGTGTATAGTATGTAGAAGGACTGCTGAGCCTTGGGAAAGGGATGTCCAGAGTCGGACACACCAAAAAAAAAGTGGTTTGAAAATAATCTACATTACCCCAATCTCTCTCTCTCTCTCTCTCTCTCTCTCTCTCTCTCTCTCTCTCTCTCTCTCTCTCTCTCTCTCTCTCTCGGGTCACACGTAACACGTGCAACAGCAGCGGCAACAATAATAGTAATATAAACCCAGGGCAACACAGCCACTAACTACACCGCTGCAAGCAACACAGATCTCTCACTTTGTGTGTGTGTGTAATTCACCGGGTCGGTCAGGATCACTTGCTGGTAGTGATCGTCAGCTTTTACCCTCCCGGAAGGCAGCTGAGAGTTCATATAGTCCGATCTAAGGGTAAGGTTGTGACCTTCACACACGCACACAACCATCCCCTTGCTCAAAGGGGACAGTAACAACCCACTTCGTTAGTGAAACTTTTCGCAACCTGAGCGAGGCTCGAACTCCTCTCTACCAGACGGCAAACGAGAACATGTGTGTACACACACACACATACTGGACTGCTGACCAAAAAGAAACCATGCATCTGTCAGACTGGGGCTAGGAACAGTTTATACAGTTCTGTGTATCGATCTCTCTATTGTCAGACGCCTTGGTCCCGTAAATGATGGCCAATAACAAATCGCCTCCACGGTGCCCTACCCTCTGCTGTTTGATTGCCCTATCGCCAACTCTCACCCGCTGCTCATATTATCTTTCCACTCCATCCCTTTAACTCATCCTTGGTCTCCTCCTTCCCCTCTCCCTCTTCTCCTCACTCACATATACTCTTCTTGTCAGTCTCTCGTTCTTCAGGTACAGTTCATTACGTTAAAACAATCTTAACAAATCTTCCACAACATCAGCAATACATAATAGAAAAATCTTCGCTAATACAATCACACGTCATTAATGAAATGAACTTGGCGTTTACTCAGTACATGTACACATGATCAAAAAAGTATCGGTGCACATTTGGCCTGAAACAATTTGACGCCAGGGACGATGGACTCGAGAAATGTTTGATGATTTTCCTCCCATGTTGTCAAACATGCATGCATACGTATGACGATAGGTTTTTTGTGACATTTTGTGGTTGATATTGGTACTGGGCGCATATTCAGATGATAATCCATTAATATTCAAGACTACACACGGTATACTGATCATATCAGATATCATCGTACCCCTTCTGCACGATATTTTTTGGATCGTGTGTACCTTGGGTATTATCGCCCAAGGTGTGACAGTGGAAGGCATGTAGGAAGCGGACTGTCTAGTCTATGCAATAAACAGAAAAAAGCAGACCTTACCCTCGTGAACCATGATATCTTGTAGGTCGGTGGGTTGGAGTCCACGTTGCAGTTGAAGTAGACGTCCTCGCCTTCTTTCACCACAGATGACACACCTCGTCCCAGCTCCAGTGACACCACAGGGGCATCTGCGGAATGAGACAGTGAGGAGACGGAACGTATGAAGGATGGTGGGAAAGCAGAACGTGGATAAATATAGTATAATGAAGATGTGACAGAATGGGAAAGAGACTATGCAGGGGATGTGATGGAGGGGGGATTATGGTAATGACTCAGTATACACGAGAGGAATATGTTGAAAGAACAGATGAGTCAGATGACTGAGAAGAGAACAGGGGATACGCGACACAGAGTGGATGTATTGAAACAGGGAAAGAACACCGAGAAATTAAGTAACTGGTTTTACTCTGGGCTGAGAACAATGGAGCTTAGGAAACGAATGAGAGAACTAAGAAGGGTTGGCACGATAAGTAGTAATAGTCGAACAGAGCGATACTCCCAAGATGGATGGAAAGTTGATGACAGAAAGAGCAGAACATCCCGTTTCATGAGTCCTCGGGACTAGCTTCTGACCATCACCCTTTCCTGAACTTTTTCAGTCTCTCAGTAATACAGACAGCAGGCCATCAAGCTTTCAAGTACAAGTTCCTCTAACTATCAACACCAAACTGCATGCACATTACACACTACACATCATATTCTCTGACTAAAAGTATCAGCGCCGTTTACTTATCCCCTAATTCTATTTACCATGAAAAATTCTTCAACTGTCTTACTTCTACGATGGAACACATTCTATCCATTTCTCCCTTCTGTGAAATCTCCATTCTAGGAGATTTCAATGTTCACCACCACCTTTGGCTCTCCTCTCCTTTCACTGATCCACCTGGTTAACAATCCTACATCTTTTCTATCCTTAATGATCAAAAGCAGCTTGTACAGCACCCTACCCGTATCCCTGACAGCCTTGGAGTGAGTTACAACATACTTGACCTCTTCCTTACAACGAATCCTTCTGCTTACACTGTTAATCTTTCCTCTCCATTGGGCTCCTCCGATCACAACCTTATTACCTTAATCTGTCCTATAGCTCCAGTACGGCTTGTGGGCCCTCCAAAGAAACGTCGATTGTGGCACTTCGGAGCTGTGGATTGGGAAGCCCTCGGGCAGTACTTCTTTGATTTTCCCTGGAATGCTTATTGCTTCCATGGCCGGGAGTCATCTGAGTGTGCCTGGTGCATTACGGAGGTTATTCTCTCGGGCATGGAAGCATATCTTTCCTTATCATATCCTCTGACTAATGCTGTCCACAACAAGGTGAGGGCTTACAAAAGGTACCAGGGTCAACCCACCTCTGAATCATATCTTTTATATGTTTCTGCCCGGAATCATGCTAAGTCTGTTCTTCGCTCTGCTAAAAATAATTTCATCCTTACTAAATGCTCTCACGCTCCAACTCGAATTCTTTCCGCTCCTTTTGGCACCTTGCCAAAAACCTTTCTAACAACTTTACCTCATCATCCTTCCCTCCTCTTTTCTACTCTGATGGCTCTGTAGCTATTTCTTCTACTGATAAAGCAGATCTTTTTGCTCAGACTTTCTCCTCCAATTCCACCCTAGATGATTCCAGTGCTGTTCCTCGATCACTTCCCCCCTCAGACTTCCTCATACATTAAAATTTCTTCAGCTGATGTATTTTCTGCCATCACTGGCCTCAATACTAACAAGGCATATGGGCCTGATGGAGTCCCTCTTCCTCTCCTCAAGAACTGTGCTTCTGTGCAAACACCCTGCCTAGGTAAACTCTTTCGCCTTTGTCTATCAACTTGTACCTTCCCTTCTTGCTGAAAGTTAACTCTCATTCAGTCAGTCCCAAAGAAGGGTGGCCATTCCTAACACTCTAACTATTGTCCAATTGCTTTAACATCCTGTGTCTCAAAAGTTTTCGAGTCAATTCTTAACAGAATAATTTTAAAGCAGCTTTCCTGTCAGAACCTTCTTTCCGATCATTAATATGGGTTCCGTCAGGGACGCTCCACTGGCGATCTTCCCACCTACATTTCAGACTCCTGGTCATCCTCCTTTCGGGACTTTGGCGAAAACTTTGCCATTGCTCTTGACATCTCAAATGCTTTCGATCGAGTCTGGCATAAATATTTAATTTCCATACTACCCTCTTACAGTTTCTATCCTTCTACCTGTGCATTCATCTATAGCTTCCTTTCTGGTCGTTCTATAGCCGCTGTTGTAGATGGCCATCGTTCTTCTCCTAGATCTATCAACAGCGGTGTTCCTCAGGGCTCTGTCCTATCATCAACTCTCTTCCTTTTATTCATCAATGACCTTCTAAGCTGTACACCCACGCACCAAAGTTTCTGTACCCCCATCAATGGAAGGAAGTGGAAGTCAAGGTTAGGGAGCGGACAAGCGAACGGACAACCATGAATGGCAGTTCGGTACTGATCTGCGATAAGAATGGTGAGAAACTTAATGAAACTGGATTCGAAACATTTCCACGCTACTCACCTACAAAACATTATGCGTTCGTAATACACATAGCTTATAATAAAACACAGACTTTGTTATCATGGAGTCCTGTGAAACTGGTCCAGACACGACCCATCTGTTTCGGATCTTCATCATACAAATAAAGCAACGAAGCAGTTGTATACAAGCAGCGACTGGTCATAATCAATGCAGTGATAATTTTTGTTAGTTATTCCTGGACTGTCTATAGCTATAATATGGAATGATTTTGGATTTAATGCTGATTCCAAACAGTAGCTGTGTGGATGGTTGTAAATATTAAAACTATTTTATGCGGACGAATAAACCACATTGTGATGGGCAGCGGAGAGCATTCCCCAATAATTAACTAACACCAGATGAAATTAGAAGCAAACAACACAAAATATTATGAGACAACGAAGATACAGCTGTGGTAGTCTGCTCAACCGTGTAATCCAGCCCGCAACAGTTGCTTCACCTTACACGTCCATTATAT
>JAGKTI010041248.1:0-10278 GCA_018397915.1 Birgus latro
ATGGATGCAAGAGTATATAGAGGTTGGGGGAGTGGACTTTCTGACCACCACTTGGTGGTGGCCAGAATCAGAATCCAAACAAGATGGAGGAAGAGGAGAAGGGAAAGACAGGAGGAAGTATGTGTTACAAGGAGGGTAGAAAAGTTACAAGAGGATGGAATAAAGGCTGAATATAGAAGGGAAGTGGAGGAGCGATTGGGTAAATATAGATTGGAGCAGATGGGGGACGTGGAGGGTGTGTGCAAGGTATTCACAGAAGAAATCTGTGCAGCATGTGAGGTGGTGTGTGGGGTGAAGAGAAGACGAAAGGGGGTTCAGGGAACAGCATGGTGGACTGAAGAGGTGAGAGAGGCTGTGGCACAAAAGAAGAAAGCATATAATGAGTGGATGAGGAACAGGGGCGACGAAGAAGATGAGAGACGGACGAGAGAGTTATATGTAGTGAGGAGGAGAGAGGTGAAAAGATTAGTGAGAGAGAGTAAGAAGAGAGTGGATGAGGAATTTGGAAGGAATTTGAGTGCAAAGTGGAGGGAATGTAAGAAAATGTTCTGGAAGGAGGTAAAGAGAGCTAGACAGGGTGCCAACAAAGTCAGTGGGGGTGTGAAAGATAAAAATGGTAGATTACTAGTGGAGAAGGGAGAAAAAGTAAACAGATGGAGAGAACACTTTAATGAACTGTTGAACATAGAGAATGAAAGTAATGCAAGTATAAGTGGCTGGGGAATGGCAGGGAGAAGGAGGGTTGTGAGAAGAGAGGAAGAAATCACCAGGATGGAAGTGGTGGAAGCAATGAAGAAAGTTAAAATGGGGAAAGCCCCAGGAACTGATGAAGTGTGTGGTGAAATGCTGAAGCATGGGGGAGCGATAGTAATAGAATGGATGTGGAAGGTGTGCAGATTGGCTTGGGAGGAGGGTAGAGTCCCGGAGGATTGGAAGTCAGGTATAATTATTCCGCTGTACAAAGGAAAAGGGGAAAAAGCAGTGTGTGGTAATCATAGGGGCATTTGCCTTCTCAGTATAATAGGAAAAATATATGGTAGGATACTTATTGACAGAGTTAGGGAAATTACTGAGGAATTAGTTGGAGAAGAACAAGGAGGTTTTAGGAAGGGAAGAGGTTGTGTAGACCAGATATTCATTCTTAGATCCTTAGTGGAAAAGTTTCTAAAGAAGGGCAAGAAGTTGTATGCAGCCTTCATGGATCTGGAGAAAGCATATGACATGGTGGATAGACAAGGTTTGTGGAAGGTATTAAGAATATATGGAGTGGATGGGAAGTTGTTGAAGGCAGTGAAGAGTATGTATGAGGGTGCTAAGGCTGCAGTGCATGTGGATGGCAAACTGAGTGGATCTTTCCATTTGAAGGTTGGATTGAAACAAGGATGTGTCATGTCTCCATGGTTGTTCAATCTGTATATGGATGGCGTTAAAAAAGAGATACAAGGTCGGGCAATGGATGTTGGAGTGGCCCTAGTGAGAGAGGGCAGTGTTTGGAAACTCCCTGTACTGTTGTTTGCAGATGATACTGTGTTGTTGAGTGAAGACGAAGGGGAGCTGCAAGGCTTGGTAGATGAGTTTGGGAGAGTGTGTAAGAAACAATCTAAAGGTGAATGTGGGGAAGAGTAAAGTGATGGTCTTCGAGAGAAGTGAAGCCAGTGAATGTACAGTGAGATTGGATGGGAAGGAAATGGAGAATGTGAGTGAATTTAAGTACTTGGGCAGTGTGATGACTAAGGATGGTAGTCTGGAGGGTGAAGTGCTCGAAAGGGTACAGCAGGGAAGGAAGGTTGCTGGTTTGTTGAAAGCAGTGATAAGAAACAGGGAGGTGAGCATGGAAGTGAAAAAGTTGTTACATGACAGTATTGTGATACCAACTCTGACATATGGAAGTGAAGCTTGGACCCTGTTGGAAGGACAGAAGTCAAGAGTGAGAGCAGTGGAAATGAGTTATTTGAGAGGAGCATGTGGAGTCACATGGAGGGACAGACTAACAAATGAGGAAGTGAAGAAGCATTGTGGTGTGGTTGAGGACGTGATGGGAAGCGTTAGGAGAAACACGTTAAGGTGGTTTGGACATGTGGAGAGGATGGAGAGTGAAAGATTGACGAGGAGAGTGTGTGTGAGTGAGGTGGAGGGGGCGAGAGGGAGGGGGAGGCCGAGGATGAGATGGAGGGATGGAGTGGAGAGGTATATGAGAGAGGGGGGTGTGAGTTGGGAGCGTGGTAGTGAAATGGCAGGGGACAGAGTGACATGGAGGCGATTTGTTTGTGGCCACCCCGTTCGGGATTGAGGCGTCTGGCAATAGATAGAGATAGATAGTAAATTCATTTCCAACACCCAGATCCTGTGGAAATATCCTTTATGTTATTAAAGATTACGCAATTCACTCATAACACTCAGATATGGAAGATCACTGGCTAAATGAACCATAAGGTCTACCTGGCTTTCTCTGGCAAGTGACCATAACAACAGCCCTCCACACATCAAGAAAAGCTAACCTAAGAATTTTTGCATGTAATTAAATTCATGGCGCCTGTGGAAACATCTGTGTATAAATATTCAAGGTACGTACCTCCTATGAACCATAACATAGAAGATGAGTTAGCATTTTACCAATACACCCGC
Source organism: Birgus latro (assembly GCA_018397915.1). NCBI lineage: Eukaryota > Metazoa > Arthropoda > Malacostraca > Decapoda > Coenobitidae > Birgus > Birgus latro. The sequence goes on from JAGKTI010041248.1 coordinate 2,626, forward strand.
CCATCTTTAAATGCCGGAGGAAGGAGTGTTACCAATGCTACTAGACCGACCTGTTCTCAAAGAGCAAGAATATTGAATAGCAAACATCTCCAGCTTATCGCAAAAACATGATATAAACTTCGGAATACCTATAAATATGAAGAAATTTCAAGAATATAGGAAGATATCTTGCACCTAAACGTTAATATAATTCCTAATGGAAGTAGAGCGAAAAGCACTAGATTGACGCTAAATACAGTACTCTCAAGAAAATAGCTATAAAAGGACCTGCAATCAAGGAAAAAGATTGCTAGAGCTTCATAGTAATATAGAAAAGCTACGTCTCTTGCATCTAGGCGCCAAAATTGACCCTCAATAGAATATCACTTCGAGTAGAAAAATGGTTGACTTTGGTAATACGAATCCTGGGCACCAAAACTCAAAATGGTCTTAGTAAATTCTTCTTAAAACAGAATTTGACGATTATTGTTATTTCTATTAGACTTAGTAACCAAGAAATAATCTTATCTTGTAGAATAAACTTTACGTATTCTGTAAAGCATTATTTTGATTTTTTTTTATGGTGACTGTATTCGTCCTTTATCAGGTTTGAGTAATCACTGGAACAAACGTCGGGGAGGATGGCTTTTCGTTCATGGTGAGTGTTGTTTATTTGTGTCTTGTTTTTCCTTCATGTCATATTTAACGTGAAATAGGCATGAAATGCCGTGTGATTAAAGACTTGAGAGCAGTTGGAACACACAAAATGAAGTTTTTAAAGAGTAATTTTAAGTGAAAAGTTAATTCCTTTCGCTGGTAGTGGCATCGAAAATACAGTAGTAGCGTCAGTTGGTCGCCCGTTCTGTCTGATCTGTTTTACTAGTATTATTTTCTTCATTCGTGCCTACCCCAGACAACAGTGTCCACCCTTGTTAGTGATAGGAGGTTGTGAGGAGGTTAAGGGCAGTTGTTTAACATATGTATGGCTTTTCGAAAATTTAGAATTGTCTTGAGGTTGCGTAAAAAAAAAAATGTCTTTGGATTGAGGTGTTAAGGGGTAAGGTAGACCTATAAATCTATATATTGCACATAAATTATTAGAAAACCATAACACTGGATTACAGCCATGAATTTATATGGTTTATTTTGGGAATATTTGACCATCAGACTGTTTGCATGTCACTAGTTTCATAGTTTTAAACTTGCCAGCCCCATTAGTTAGGGTTTGGGGGGATGATTTTCAAAGTCAAAATCGACCAAAACATTATAAGCATGGGAAAAACATATTTTAATGTGAAATAAATTCAGATATTGCACAACTTAAAAAATATAAAACCACCCATGTCTACCTTGATGCAAATAAACAAACAAATTACAAGCCATTTGTATACCTAACTTTTATTTATCTTTCAGGGGCATGGGACAACCATATTATGCAGTTTTTCTTAAAAAAAAAAAAAAAGGTTTCAGGGTACTGTGGTAGTGATATCAGTTTTGTTTTTAATCGTTTATTTATTTATTTATTTTTTTCTCTTCAAGGAGACTTGGGACTGTCTTATTTTGTAGTTTTCTCCAGGTTAGTCTCATCAGTATTAAAGTCCTTATCGTTTCGTTTTTTGTTTCATTATTGAAGGCTCCAACACGCATGCAGGCGTTGGCCATGGTCACCTAATGGCAGCTCTCTGTGCTGCTCGATCTCTGGCAGCATCCCTATTCAGCCTCTTATCTTGATGTCATACTCAGTGACCTCGTCCCAGGTTTCCCCCCCCCCCTGCCTCTCACAACCCTACCCTTAATGTTAACGCACCATGTACCACCTAATTTATTACAAACCCCGCCCCCAAATCCTGACAGTTTTTCAACTTGTCTTTTTGTGGCTCAAACCTTCACTTTTTATGGGAAACATCAAGAATTCAGCGAGAAAGCGCTCACCTGAAGTTAAAAGTGCTCTAAACAGGTGAGAGGCCCCTCACCTGGCTACCGCTGTCTATGAAGCTTCTCTCCATAAAAGACACTCCCAATGTGAGGGAAACTTAACCAGAACCATTCAGTCTAGTAGATATTTATTTGGTACGAATTTATATGCGGTACAAGAGTACGTTGGTTTTCACACAATAATATAGGCGATATAAGCATTGTTCACTCACCAAACACATCAACATACTGCACCTACCTTGGCGACGTTACCTCCTCATTACTTCTGTTCATTACTTTGGTGCCACGTAATCTTTGTCCTCCACATCGGGAATCACTTTTGCCCAAGAGGGGGGGTTACACAGGGTCATGCGGTGTTGCCGCCTGGCGGGGGGTAGAGGAAGGTCTCCCACATATGCCTACCAAAAATCTGCCACGAAACTTGAAAAATGTGCAAACGACAGACCTTTCAATTGCATACCGTACGATGCATGTTGTTGGGTCTCAGCATGAAAAAAAAGTTGCGACGTGCATCGTACATCGACGGGGCGGGGCTGGTTAAACTTTTTGAGCTGAAGCCTTTGTTGAGCTTAGGAGAGAGGTATCAGACTGGAACAGTTACACAGAGTATTAATAAACCCCTTCACTGTTACAGATCCTTCTCAGGGTTAATAAATAGAACATTAAAATGATGCTTTTGTTGTGGACCCAGGCTCATCTGAATGTGAATCTTGTGGACTTCAGGATGATGTTGCCATTTTTGTCCTGTTTGCAGTCCTCCTGTGGAGGGATAGGGAAGTAGTTGAATGTTTCAGTGAAGAAGTAGTGGAGCAGAGGTATTATAATAACAGGAGTTATTATGCAGGCATTCTTCTCCAGCACCTTAAAACCGACATAAATAGCGTATAAAGGAATGTTAAGTTGGAATAGTCAAATTGGTTTAGAAGAAATGCTACAAAGCCTCAATGGCCCACAAGAACTCACTTTTGGTTTTCAAAACACTTTTTTTTTCTTTTTTTTTTCCCCAGGTGGTGGGACATGGAGGGAAGGCAGATTGATGGAGAAATCGAGGCAGTTTGTTAGTGGACACAGCCTTGATGAAAGTCTGTGTGACTGTATGGTAGCTGGATAGTTCATTTACTATATATGGTATATTACTTCTACTAATAATGGAATTATAAGTATTGCCATTAATTATTATTATTATTAATTCTTCTCCTCCATCCTTCTTTCCTTCCATCCTCTTCTGCCTTTCTTTCCTTCATTCTTTCCTCATCCGTCTGCCTACGGGCGACTTTACTCTTCCTCTTCTGTCTTCCTTTCCTTTATTCTTTCCTCTTCCTGCTGCCTGTGGGTGACTCTACACTGAGTGACAAGCCAAATGGCATCGTGTACACAAGGACGGATATTTGAAAATTAATTGTAATTTATCACTTAGCTGTTATGATTATTATATAGCTGTTATTATTTTGTTGTGATCCAACCTCGTCTAGATATTAATTATATGGGCCGCGGGCTGAAGTTTTCCTCCTGCAGCACACCATTCTCTGTTGAGGGACTAGGGAGGAGTTGAAGGTTTATAAAGCTTGGTAGTAGAGCTGCCAGGTTATATCATTGCCAGCATGTGAGGGCATATGTCTTCAGCACTGATTTCGTAAACTAAATAGATATATACTGTAACTCCTCCGTGGTAAAAGGGTTATCTTATGTTCAGACCTGAGCACTAAGGCATATTATTGAATTTCAGGTAGTGTCCTCAGGTTTTTAAATGAGGCACGAATACTGCTACAACTACAAGTGCATACCACCAACACTGTTACCACAACCACTGCCACCACAACCATCACCATCCCCCACCACCAGTGCTTCTGCTGCTCTTTGTGGGCTTGTGTGAGTAACAAGATATTTTTTCATTAATTGTTGCATTAGTACTTTAAAAAATGGTTCTGCCAGTGGTATCCACCCCGTGTGGAATTAAGACTTTTGGTTATATGTATACAGGTACTCAACTTAGCCTGACCATTGATTACTATTTTGCCATCAGGAGTGCTTGGGATTAAGGAATTTGGCTACAGACTGATATCGATTGAGAAATATTGACATAGGATTATAGATCAATGATTTGGGCCGCATTCAGTTAAACTGTTGTTGAGGCCCTTGGATATGAACCCACTGGACTGCAGGCTGAAGTATGCATTCTCCTGCAGTCCAGAATCCTCCTTATGGGATGTATGGAAAAAGATGGCTGAAGGGCATTGCTATGCTTTGCCCTTTCAAGGCACCCCTCCTACTAATTGCTCTTTATCAACAAAAATAAATGTTAGGCTTTTGAGTTTCATTCCCCAGTGTTTAAATGCAGGTACAACACCAGTTTCACAGCACCCTTCATTCCAGAGCCGTGTTGGATGAACCGTTTTGCCGGACTAACCGAGGCTACTTATAACACATATACAGTATGAACTCACTGCAACAGACTTCAGTACACCGGAAGTCACTTTTTTCAGAGTCAGGGAGCTGACCGGAATTATTTCTTATATATCAGGAAAACTCCAAAAACACTAGAAGCATTCCGGACTGCCTAACCTCACAGCGGGTGGCCATATTGTCCGCATGGTTTGTGTGTTCGTGCGTTGGTTGATGGTGGGCTGGCAGCGTAGCTATTGTTCTAAGTGTACTGTACAGTATTTGAAAGTGTTTATAATTAAGTTATACCCACAGTGTTCTTTCTAATTGCTCAAAAATTAGAAAAGGGGTCTGCATTAATAATAAGACATCAAGCTTTGATCACACGGCGAGCGGTGTGTGTGTGTGATCGTGCTTCGGTTCGTGGTGAGCTGGCGACGTAACTATTTTTCCTCCACATCATATCCCCCCAATGTCATTTTCCCTAAGTCCCATACTGCTCGACGGTGACAAGTGATAAGTGAAATATACAGACAATTGGGACAATAATTCACTGTTCCTTGATGATGACCCTGAAGATAATGGGAAGTGATTTTGAAGGATTTGCTCTGAAGGATCCTTCATCAGGTGAGCCAAGTGAGTCTGATTGGTTACATAAGAAAACTTTTTTTTATTACTTATGAGTTTTATTGTGTCCAAACCTTGCTTGAATTTTAATGTGTCATGCAATAAATTATTAATAGTGGAATTTAAGGGAAAAAATAAGAGGCAAATGAGATATTACCACGAGTCAAAATGAAGTGGTGGGGGTGAAGCAGGATGGTGGCCATGATGGTTTTAATAAGCGATGATATCTTATTTTGTGTGTTATATATGGCCTTTTAGAGTCTAAACCTTGCTAAAATTATACTGTGTAATGCAACGAATTAGTTTTAGTGGCATTTTAGAAAAGCAAAGAAGCAATAGGGATAGAAGGAACTGGTGGGGTGAAACAAGATGGTGGCTATGACACTTCATGTATGAAAATTATCTTCCTGTGAGTGTTACAGTGGCCTTTATCGAGTATAAACCTAACAAAAACTGTACTGTGTTATGCAATAAATTATTTATAGTGGCATTTGAGAAAAGTTAAGAGGCAAATAGGTTAATGCCCCAATTTAGAAGGAAATGGTGGAGTGAAGTAGGATTGTGGCCATGACTCTTTTCATGTATGAAAATATCTTAGCAGGGGGAAATCCCTATGTCGCTTTTTTCGGAATATTGCATTTTTCGGAATGACTTGGGCCCCAGTTAGTCCGTTCTAGTGCGGTTTTACTGTAATAATTCAACTGGGACCATTGGAGATCATGTATAATAATTCAACAAGACACCTCTGACCCACTGTCCTTCAGTTACACAGATGTCCTAATTTAATTTTTTTTATGGAAGAACAGCCTGGATTATTATCAAGCTGTCTGACAAGTCCACTTCATCTGACGCTGTCGAAACCATTCCATTTGTTCAGTACAGTACTCTTACCATCTTTCATAGTTTTTTGTATGTTCATTTGCTTTATCGAATCACTATTGTTAGTGTGTGTGCGCACGCACACATCTAAGTCACGAGTGATGACGTCATCGGAGGGTTCCTGTGGTTTGCTACTGGGAGCCTTGTGAGTTCACGTCGTGAAGCCGGTGAGCGTGGTTGTCTAGTTCCAACACTGGTAGCAGAGCGTAGTTCGAGAATGGCGTCGTGTTCGACCAAGTGGCCTCCAAAACTGGAAAATGATTCCACATATGAGAGCTGGAAAAAGGATATTGGCATTTGGTGCGAACTGACGGACCTAGCGGCAGAAAAACAAGCGTTAGCTATACATCTGTCATTGTCTGGGAGAGCGAGGGTGGCGTCTTCGCAGATTGAAACAGATGTTCTGAAGCAGAAGGATGGTGTTCAGACCCTGCTGAAAAAATTAGACGGTTTGTTTCTCGTGGACAAAGGACGTCGACAGTTTGCAGCGTTTTTTGAGCTGTATAACTTTAGAAGAGCCAGTGATATGAACATTTGGGAGTTCGTGACAGAATTTGAGCATGTTTACTTTAAATTTACCAAGCAGGGCATGGAACTGCCAAATTCTGTGATGGCTTTTATGCTCTTAGCTGCATGCAAACTTTCAGACAGTGAACGACAATTAGTGATGTCCGCGATAACTGAGGTGACATACGAAAATATGAAATCTGCCCTGAATCGTATTTTTGCTGGTGAAATTGAAATCTGCCCTGAATCGTATTTTTGCTGGTGAAATTGGCAGACAGAACGAGGCACCGGTGTCTGCCAGGGAGGTGAAAGATGAACCAGTATTTTGGAGTGACCAAGTTGAGGGTGACGAAACGCTTTTTGCTAGAGGTACTCGACGAGGACGGAGAATGTTGCGGGGTGGTGCAAAACGTGATCGACGTCGGGGTAGTGGCCGATTTTCAACTGTATCTGCTAGAATTCCCCAACGCTCATCCACCGGCAGGAGGCAGAACCCACTTGGGCCTGACGGAAAGGTATCGAAGTGTTTCGTATGTGATTCTAGATTTCATTGGGCACGTGACTGTCCTGATGCATACGAAAACGACGGCAGCCGAGAAGAGAATTCTGAAACAGTGCATCTGTCGATGTTTATGGGCTATGCTGATGATGCCGCTAGTAGAGGTAAGTCACAGACTCTAGTAGAAGAATTTAAGGGATGTGCTCTTTTAGACACAGGGTGTTCTGCAACTGTATGTGGAGTTGAATGGATCAACTGCTATCTAAGTGAGCTCACTGATTATGAACGTGATGCTGTAAGAGAAGAAGCGTCATCCTCAATGTTTACCTTTGCTGATGGTGTCACAGTTTCTTCCCTCAAACGTGTTACTCTGCCCTGCTACGTTGGAAACATGCGTGCTACCATCGTGACTGATGTTGTGGACTGCAATATTCCCTTGCTGTTGAGTAGACGTTCCATGAAAAAAGCAAAAATGGTGATTAACCTTGGAACTGACCAGGTCAAAATTTGTGGAACTATCATTGATTTAAAGTCCTCATCTTCAGGCCATTACTTACTTCCAATTTCCTTATGACTAGATCGTAAATTTTGTGAAACAATCATGTTGGCAACTCGTGGGGGTGACGTAGAAAAAACCGCTTTGAAGCTTCACAGGCAATTTGGACACCCTACATCGGCAAAACTAATTAAACTGATCACAGATGCGGGAATTAAAAGTTCAAAACTGGAACAGGCTGTCAAGGCTGTATCTGATGCTTGTACAGTCTGTTGCAGATTTAAGAAAGCCAAGCCCCGACCCGTAGTCAGTTTGCCCATGGCGTCTAAGTTTAATGAAGCCATAGCAA
>JAGKTI010041249.1:0-10278 GCA_018397915.1 Birgus latro
GGGGGAGGCCGAGGATGAGATGGAGGGATGGAGTGGAGAGGTATATGAGAGGGGGGGTGTGAGCTGGGAGCGTGGTAGTGAAATGGCAGGGGACAGAGTGACATGGAGGCGATTTGTTTGTGGCCACCCCGTTCGGGACTGAGGCGTCTGGCAATAGATAGATAGATAGATAAGTTGGATTGAAGCAAGGATGTGTCATGCCTCCATGGTTGTTCAATCTGTATATGGATGGGGTTATAAAAGAGATACAAGGTAGGGCAGTGGATGATGGAGTGGCCCTAGTGAGTCAGGGTAGTGTTTGGAAAATCCCTGTACTGTAGTTTGCAGATCATACTGTGTTGTTAAGTGAAGACGAAGGAGAGCTGCAAGGCTTGGTGAATGAGTTTGGGAAAGTGTGTAAGAAACGGAATCTAAAGGAGAATGTACAGAAGAGTAAAGTTATGGTCTTCGAGACAGAAGAAGTCAGTAAATGATCAGTGAGGTTGGATGAGGAGGAAATGGAAAATGTGAGTGCATTTAAGTACTTGGATAGTGTGATGAGTAAGGATGAAAGTTTAGAGGGTGAAGTGCTTGAATGGGTACAACAAGGAAGGCAGGTTGCTGGTTCCTTGAAAGCAGTGATAAGAAACAGGAAGTGAGCATGGGAGTAAAAATTAATCTATTACAGTATTGTTTCTTTTCGTTTTTGAAGGCTGAAACATGCTTGCATGCGTCGGCCTTGGTCACCTAATGGCGGCTCTCCACGCTGCTCAATCCCTGGCAGCCTCCCTGTTCAGTCCCTTAACCCTTAAGTCACACTTAATGACCTTGTCCCATGTCTTTCTCGGTCTACCCCTCCCAACCCCTCCCCCAATATTAACACCTCTCACCCTCTGTACCCAATTATCATCCCCCATCCTCTCCACATGTCCAAACCACCTCAGCCTACATCTCCTCATCACAACACCAATACACTCCAGTCCCATCCTACCTCTCAACTCTTCCATCGTAAACCCAGCCCCCCCAGGCCTTGCACGCAGGGACGCACTGCACATCCACCTAATCATTGTCATTTCTGTACGTTTAAACCTGCGAATATCCACTTCCTTTACTGCCCAGGTCTCACTACCATACAGCATCACACTCCTAACACATGCTGCATACAAAGACCCCTAGCACGTAAGGAGAGAATGTCAGGAGAGGCAACAGCTCCCTGAACTCCTTCCAACCACTTCTCACCCTAGCAACCGAGCTAACTCCAGCCCCACCTCCGGCACATAACATGTCTCTCAAATAACGAAACTCCTCCCCACTCTCAAGAGACTCACCTGCAAGTTCAACCCTCTCACGCCTAACAATCTCCACCTGCTCACCCCGACACGCCGCACACATGAAATCAGCATTATCTCGCAGTCTGCCTCTAATACCACTACATCTCTTGTGCACCCACTTATCACAAACACTACACAAGATGGAATTACTTCCCACACCAATGTGGCAAACTGCACATGGCCACTCTCCCTCTTTTCTGATTGTACCACCACCAACCCTAGATATCATCACTTTTGTTTTATCTGCATTTACCCTTAAGCCCTTGTACCCCATATCATCTCTCCACTTCTTAAATCTTTCCTCCGCCTCCTTTTCACTCTCTGCAATCAACACCAAATCATCAGCATACAACATCTCCCATGGGAGTCCATCTCTGAAATCACGTGAGAGGGCTTCAAGCACCATGATAAACAACAAGGGACTCAAAACTGACCTCTGATGCACACCAACATTCACGGGAAACTCATCACTCAAAGCTCCATTCACTCTTACCTGGGTGCGAGCACCCATGTACATGGCCATAACCACCCTAACCAGCCATTCTTCCAACCCTAGCTTTCTCATTGCCCACTTCACCACCTCTCTAGGGACTCTCTCAAAGGCATTTTCCAAATCAACAAAAACAAAATACAATTCCCTTTTCTTTCCAATATATTTTTCCTGAAGCTGTTGAACAATGAATATGGCATCAGTGGTCCCCCTGCCTGGCATAAACCCAAACTGCATCTCATCGATATTCACTCTTTCTCTAATCATACCTTCTAGAACTCTCTCCATTACTTTCATTATCTGATCTAAGAGCTTTATACCTCTGTAATTTCCCCTTTCCAGGGAATCACCCTTTCCTTTGTACACATTTACAATTACACTCCTCAGCCAATCATCTGGGACAACACACTCATATATAATCCTATTTATCAGGTCAGTGACTAACCTCACCCCAGTATCTCCCGAGGCCTTCAACATTTCGGCAGTCAACCCAGACACACCTGCCGCCTTCCCCACCCGCATCCTGCCTATTGCCTCACTCACAGTAGCAGCGTCAATCAAAGGTCAAGGGCCAAACACTGGATCAGCGGGCTCCAAACCTTCTCTATCCCAATCAAAGTCCTCATTCAACAATCGGCTATAATGCTCTCTCCATGCATCTTTAATATCCTCACTGTTCACCACTACCCTTCCATCATCATTCTTCACACACTGCTCACCAACAATGTCCCGATTATCCCTCTTCACCTGATTTGCCATCCTAAAAATCATATTTTTCCTTTCTCCATGATTTAGATTATCAAGTAAAAGTCTCTGTGACTCAGACTTCGCCCTGTATACCTCTCTTCTAGCCCTGCGCTTGGCAGCCAAGTACTCCTCCCTGTTACCACCACTCTTCCATTCCTGGAAAAGCCTTCTTTTCTCCTTAACTGCAGCTTCTACACCCTCATCCCACCACCAAGTTACTTTATGTCTTGGTGGGCCTCATGTCCAACCGCATATTGCATCAGTAACTCTCGAGAGGTTGTTCTTAAGGGCTCTATACTGTTCATTAACGCCTCTATCTACGGCTTCCTGTTCAGCCACCACTCTCCTCATCCCTTACTGATTGGTTTCCCAGCTTCCATATTTTCCTCCTAGGTACATATGTCCTCCTTCTCATCACTCGTTCCTTAAGCACCATGTCACAATTCAACAGTTTGTGCTGCTGCACACACTCCTCGCTTCCTATAACTTTAACATCCCTCACTAATCTCCTATCAACCCTCCTGACCAGAAAATAATCTATCTGACTACTATTTCCCCCGGACTCGTACGTAATCAACCGGCTGATTCTTTTCCTAAAATGTGTGTTGCACACAATCATGTCCATAGCCTCCCCAAACTTGAGTATTCTTTCCCCTTCCGCATTCCTCACACCATACGCACATCCTCCATGGACTCCTTCATAACCTTGAGCTGCTTCACCCACATGACCATTTAAATCCCCTCCCAGAACCACTACCTCATCATCACCCATACCACTCACTACACATATTAAATCATCCCAAAATCTATCCTTCTCTGCGTCATCCAATCCTACCAGTGGAGCATATGCCGATATAACTGAAATCAATTTCTGCCCGACCAAAATTTTCACTACTAATATCCTATCACTTACTCTCATAACATTCATGACATATTCCACCCACGAAACGAAACGACAGTATTGTGATACCAACTCTAACATATGGAAGTGAAGCTTGGACCTTGTTGGAGGGACAGAAGTCAAAAGTGAGAGCAGTGGAAATGAGTTATTTGAGAGGATCATGTGAAGTCACATGGAGAGACAGAACGACAAATGAGAAAGTGAAGGAGCTTTGTGGTGTGGCGGTGGATGTGATAGGAAGCGTTAGGAGAAACACATTGAGGTGGTTTGGGCATGTGGAGAGGATGGAGAGTGAGAGACTGATGAGGAGAGTTTATGTGAGTGAGGTGGAGGGGAGAAGAAGGTGGGAGAAGCCAAAGATGAGATGGGGGGATGGAGTGGAGAGGTATATGAGAGGGGGAGGGAGGGGGAGCTAGGAGCAAGGAATGAAATGGCAAGGGACAGGGCGATGTGGAGGCAATTTGTTTGTGGCCAACCCTTACGGGATTAAGGCGTCTGGCAATAGATAGATAGACAGACTAGTAAATTCCTCAGGATGAATTGGGGCTTTTGAGAAATAAGTAACTTGATCATTATTATCACTATACTATTCAGAGCTATGATGTGTCAGCAAGGGCCCTACAATAAATAACCCTGGCAATGCCATATGTAAAACATAAACAAAACCTAGCAGAGTGAGAACTATCAATTTCCACATTGCTCTTTATATTTTGCAACAGCTGGAGGCACTCGCCAACTGCATACTCAATGCAGATGAATCCACAGCAGGTGATAACCCAAACTGTTTCTCATTATGTATGAAACCATTTTCTATGTTGGGTAGTACAGTGTAACCTTTTAACCAACAAAGGCATACCTGGTGATCTGGTGGGTCAAGGCATCCCAACGATATATGACTTATGAAGGCTTATCTCAAAGGCTTGGCTTACAATTACTACTTAAATAATGTCACCTAGAGTGAGCATCTAGTCCACCTGTGCCTAAAATGTTAAACTGATTATGCCAGCCAATGATCCCTACATTCTCGACACAGTAATAAAGAACTGGAAGTTGGATAGCTCTCCATACAGAGTAATTTTTTCTTTTGATGGTTCTCTTGACAATGATAATTCCATCCTAGTAGCTTATGGATGTTGAAATAACTGCAAAAATAACAGAATACCAGCATTCCCTACACACAGCTGAATTAGATAATAAGAGTCTGAGCTCAGACACCTTAACTAACCCCGAAATGCAGTGGCAAAAACGGACCCCTCCACCCTTGAAATCATCGGACCTGAAATGTGAAATACCTGTATTTCATTTTAAGGTCCATTTCAAGAAAGTTAAATTTCCGCATAGTTAAATTACATCCCCTGACTCATTATTAGAATGACATCTAACAATTTACATAACACATAACTACCGAACCAGAAATATTCGGAATAAATTCTTCAACAATGCTCCACATCTTGCCATCACCCCACCTGTACAACCACTTATCAAGAGATTTCCCCAAAATGCAAACCATCTTTGGAAGCTTCTGAAATCATCCCTGGGTAGTTAGAAAGGGAAGTCCCAGTCCACCCAATCACCTTCACAACACCTTGGCCATAAGTGGGTTTTTTCTCCTCAGTCCCAGGGGCAACCAAAGGCCAGAGGTAAGAAATTTCCATAAATTCTTGCAAAATGTGAGAATCTTCACTTCAAGTTTGATTTTATGTCTCTGTGGCTGAAATTTTTCCCTACCTAACACCAACATGGCAATATCTCCCATATCCCTGATAGGATTTGAACCTCCTTGTAAACCATCTGTCAGGTAAAAACCAGCCCAGTTCCAACCGATTTTTTACCCAACACACCCTCAGAACTCAACCGATTTTCAACATGTCTTTTTTTGGATCAAACCTCTGCTTTTGGTGAGAAACATCAAAAATTCTACAGAAATCACCCTCTTGAGCTTATAAATGTTGGAAAAGGTGACAGTCAGCCTTACCTTTCGTTCTCTCTCAGGATACGTGACTTCAAAGAAAACGAACAATGGGAGAGTTAACTAACTCAACCCACTTTAAATTACATATTTATTTATTTATTTGGTACAAATTTATGTGCAATACAACACTATAGTGTTTTGCACACAATAATGTAGGCATTATAAGCATTGTTCACTCATCAAAAACACCAGCATATGGCACCTTCCTTTACGACATTACCACCTCATCACTTCCGTTTGTTTCTTCCTCAGCTTCTTTGTTTCTTTGTCCTCCACCTCAGGAATCCCGTTCACCGTGAATTTCGTCACTGGAGAGACCGTGGGGCAACATGTCTTTACTGGCCAGGTTACTGCCAACAGGTGAATTGCCAAGTGTGTGGGGGGAAGGGGGGATCAGGTAGGGCCAGGCAGTATCCCCGCTTGACAGCAGGTAGAGGAAGGTCTCCCACATATCTATCTATCTATATACCTAGGCTGCTTCCCCCAAGAAAAGGGAGGTAGCCGAGACAGGTCAACACGCTACCAATTTACTCATCCACTCATACACATTCATTCGCATCTTAGCCCCAAAGGGGAGAAGGGACAGATCCTCACCGCACCACACCGCACGAGGGTCAACCACGCAGTGCAGTCAGTGACATCCGCAGCAGGGCCCGACAGCAAAGCTGGTTTACCCCTGCCACATCATAATGGATCCAGCCCCTTACCTGCACCTGACCTGATCAGCTGATCAGACAAAATGCAGGAGAATATCCTCTCAGGGCTGCGTCATCATTTATTCATTCACAATTTCTCTCCATTCATTTCTATCACGCACAGCCACTCTTCCTTGCTCAACAGACAACCCTCTCGCATCCAACGCTCTCTTCACACTGTCCATCCATCCTATTCGTGGTCTTCCTCTCAGCCTTACGCCTCTCACATCAGATCTAGTTATCTTTTTCACCAATCGCTCATCATCCATTCTCTCCATATGCCCAAACCATCGCAACACCCTCTGTTCAACTCGATCAGCCATCTCCCGAACAATTCCAGTTCTCCTTCGCACTTCATCATTTCTCACTCGATCCATACGCGTCACTCCACACATACTCCTCAGACACCTCATCTCCATTACATTCAAACTTTTCCTCTCTGCTACACCCATATTCCATGTTTCAGCCCCATATAATGCAGTCGGTACCACAACACCCTCATACAGCCTTCTCTTTACATCCATTCTGAGTGAACGACATCCAAACACTTTTTTCATTCCTCCTAGCACCTTTTCAACTTCATTCATTCTAAACTTCACTTCTGCATCTATTCTTCCATCCGCAGCAACATGTGACCCTAAGTACTTAAAACACTCAACCTCCTCAAGCAACTCACCATTCAAAACTATAATCATCCTCCTACCATCTATCAACCTCGTACACTTCATCACTTTACTCTTATTCTCATTTATTTTCAGTTTCCTCCTTTCACATGCCCTTCCAAACTCCTCTACCAACTGTCTCAATCTCTCCACTGAATCAGCCACCAGTGCAGTATCATCCGCAAACAGCAGCTGCTTCAGATTCCACTCTCTACCATCATTCACCAGACTCAGTCCTCCATCTAACACTCTTGCATTCACCTCCCTTACAACACCATCCATATAAATATTAAACAACCAAGGCGACATCACACATCCCTGCCGCAGCCCCACTCTCACGGGAAACCAATCACTCACAGTATTTCCCACTCTTACAGATGCTCTACTATTTACATAAAAACTTTTCACTCCTTTTAGTAACCTGCCATCAAGCCCATTCAATCTTAAAACATTCCACAAAGCCTCCCTATCAATTCTATCATATGCTTTCTCTAAATCCATGAATGCCCAAAACACATCCTTACCTTTCGCTAAATACTTTTCACACACCTGTCTCACAGCAAACACCTGATCCACACATCCCCTCCCTCTCCTAAAGCCACACTGCTCATCACCAATCACTCCCTCTGTACCCTCTCTAACTCTCTTAATTAACACTCTACCATACACCTTACCTACCACACTCAACAGACTTATACCTCTAAAACTAGCCCTTACCTTTATATAATGGGACCACACAAGCACTTGCCCAGTCAACTGGCACCATACCTTGCACAAAGCACACATTCAACAATCTTACTAACCAGTCAACAATAGTTGCTCCACCACATTTCAGGCATTCCACAGCACACCCATCCATACCTGCAGCTTTCCCTGTTTTCATCTGCTTTACTGCCACTTGCACTTCCTCCATCGTAATCAAGGATTCATTCAACTCTCCCAACACATCTATTCCTTGCACCCTTCCATCTGCCACAATCTCAGCCTCCCTTTCCTCCTCTACATTCAACAATCTTTCAAAGTACTCTGCCCATCTCTTCCTTACTGCATCCATCTCAATTAACATCCTTCCATCCTCTGCTTTTACTCGCTCCTCCTTCCCAGACTCTCCCTTTCGCACCCTTTTCACCTACTTCCAAAACATTTTCTTATTCTCCTGAAAATTCTCAGTCATCCGCCTACCCCACCTCTCATCTGCTGCCACTTTAGCACCACGCACAACCCTTCTCGCCCTATTCCTCTTTTCCTTATACCTCTCATATGACACCTCATCCCTCCTCTGCAACCACACTTCATATGCATGTCTCTTCTCACCCACAGCCATACTTACTTCCTTGCACCACCATTCACTTCCCTTCCTTACACCACCACCCACTCGTCTCACACCACACACCTCTTCTGCATGCCCCACCACAGCACTCTTAAACAACTGCCATTCCTCCTCCACACTGCCACACTCCTGATCTTTCACTGCATTCCACTGATCTCTCAATTTCTCCTGATACTCTATCATTTTCTCTCTTTTATCCAACTCACTCACTTTCAAAACCTCCCAGCCACACCTAACTCTCCTAGCTCTCACCCATCTCTTACCTACTCTCAACTTTCCCTCCACCAGGTAGTGGTCAGACATACCTCCACCCTCCCCTCTCAAAACTCTCACATCCAACAATCTTCCTATTACATTCCTGGAAACAACCACATAGTCCATCAATGCTCTGTCAACAACCCTTCCACCCTCCTGTCTCACCCACATATGCCTACCAAAAATCACCCACGAATCTTGAAAAATGTGCAAACGACAGGCCTTGCAACTGACTGACGTACAATGCACATCAGAGGGTCTGAGCGTGAAAAAAAGTGGTGACGTGCACCGTACATCGGGGGGACTGGGCGGGTTAAACGTAAGAGCAAGGAGAGATTGTGGAGTTATGGAAAGGTGTGAGCAAAGCATTCAGACCTAAGAAGCAGGCTATAAAAAAACGTACTGGAACAACATCTCGTGTTATCAACAGAACTTAAATGAAAGACTATGAGTGGCAACTGGAAATTAAAGATTATCATTTGGTTTCGGAAAATGTGCTAATAATTTTCACCCAGTATTCTCTCTTATCCTTCTCCAACTGGTTGACAAAGGTGTGATGTCATTTGGCAAGTGGTTTTCTGTCAGGCAATGATACTAGTAGAATTAATTTTTAGTTTTCAGTCACAGTTGTAGGAGGAGGCTGTAGCACGGGCCGAACAGGGTAGTACTCCCGAGGGGAATGGAATGCTGGTGATAGGGAGAGCTGGAGCTCCTTTCACTAGCTACCTAATCATCCTCCTTTGCTGACCTTTTCAGTGTGACAGTAACATGGAGAGTAGACCAGCATACTCTCCCAATCATTTCCTCTAACTATCCTATGCACTACACCACATGCGCTTTACATATCACACAACGTACCCCACTACGTTACAGGGGTTGACGCCAGCAAGGGCATGCGGCCAGAAAACTTTGCCCCCGCTACCTAGTGGCGGACTTTGGGGGGAGGCTTGACTGGGGTTCCGCCGGCACAGATCATGGGTCCGGGGCGAGATGGGGCTCGAACCTGTGCTAGAGGGTACAGGGCATTGCGGTTCCCAGGCTGCCGCTTCCGCTCATTAGAGAGGGGCCCGAACCTGGGAGTAGCGCCCCAGGAGGCTGCCCTATCAGTGGGTGTATAATGGCGGGGCAGTTGCAGTGCCAAGCCGCGCTTGGAGGGTGTCCCTGCAGGTGTCCTGGCAGGGTGCCCCAAGGCCACTACCACAGCCACTAGTAAGCTGGTGGGCTAGGGGTCCCAGATCCATTGCCTGGACCTGGGTCTGTGCAATGGGTCGGGCCTTCGGAATGTTTACCCCCCTTTATCTTACCGACTATGACTATGAACAAAAACAAGCACCAAAGCAAGCCTGACGACAGCAAATCACCCAGGGGGTTTAGGGTGGGTTCGTGGAATGTGGGAAGTTTGAGAGGAAGAGCAGGGGAAGTTGTTGAGGCATTTAGTAGGAGGTGGGTGGATGTGGCATGTCTGCAGGAAGTCCGGTACAGGGGTGGATCAGCCAGAAAGATTGCTGGGAAGGATTGCTACTATAAGTTGTTTTGGCAGGGGGGAACTGACGGATATGGGGGTGTGGAGGTGTTGGTTGCGGAGAAATGGCTGGAGTATGTTATGAATGTCATGAGAGTAAGTGATAGGATAATAGTAGTGAAAATTTTGATCGGACGGGTGATGGTCTCAGTCATATCAGCATATGCTCCGCAGGTAGGATTGGATGACGCAGAGAAGGATAGATTTTGGGATGATTTAATATGCGTAGTAAGTGGTATGGGTGATGATGAGGTAGTGGTTCTGGGAGGGGATTTAAATGGTCATGTTGGTGAAGCAGCTCAAGGTTATGAAGGAGTCCATGGAGGATGTGCACATGGTGTGAGGAATGCGGAAGGGGAAAGAATACTCGAGTTTGGGGAGGCTATGGATATGA
>JAGKTI010041250.1:0-10278 GCA_018397915.1 Birgus latro
CTATCAAGGCCCAGCAGTCCTCCCACATACCACACACCTCTACATGTCACCACTTCGGCGCTAACACCCACCGTCCATTTTGGATACATGCTAGGGCTGTCTCATACAGGACTTGTGTATTGGTATTAGCGGGGGTATTTTTACGACATGTCGGCGGGTCTACTGGTAGATTAGTAAAGCCTAATTTTATGAAATTCAAATCCTTAAACTGTTCCCTGCCCCAGCGTGGATTTGAACCTGGGTCCGTCGGGACTACAGCCCACCTCTCTACCGATCGAGCCACCGAGTTGACAGTAGGGAATGACAAATTGAACACGGAGACATTTTAGCAGTGGCTATGTTGTAAGCTGAAGTTCTTAACATTTCGGGATGTGAAAGAGAATATGCGGAAAAACTTGAATTTATACACTGAGGATTTATTTAAAGGATTTTCAAAGAAACGAACACTTGGACAAGCTGAATACATGAGGCAAGTGTAAATGTTGTGAAGAGAAAGATGAATGAACTGGAGAAATCGTAAGTAACACTCTTCATCACCATCCCAGCCATCTATTATTGCCTGGTGATCTATTACGGAACCAGCAACATATTATTGCGACGTTAGATACTGAGTCAAAGATCCTGTATATTATTTTGGCAATTACTGTGTCGTCTCAGAAAATTAAACGACCTAGATTAATTGCTCGCCTCCCTGATGGTTTCGTTAACATGACCTGAATGTCAATGCGGTGCTTAATCTCAACGATAGAGTTGGTTGGTACTGTTGGACTGGTTTTGTTAATCTGCATCATGGTATATTCCAGATATATAGTGCTTCCGCATTGCTTTAGTGGCGACTGTATCTACTCTAAGTAGTTTTATGTACGTAGTCTTCGTCATCAACCAGCCTTAATCATTTGGCAATACAACAGTTAAAAAAGTTTAAGATCCTCTAAATAACAATAGAAACCCGAGAGGACAGTCGTAATTTAGTTCAGATAGTCATTGGTTACGTTGACCTCGCAGGAGATGGTTATCACATGAAGTCTTTAGCCATTTTATTTTGTGTCATCTAAGGCTTGGAAGTTTTTTGTATTTATTTAGTTTAATATCATAATCTTCAAATGTGCACTCTTCAATTACTTTGTATCTTTCTTGAGTTCACATAATGTTTTAATCCTGTTAATAACGATTGAACGTTGAATTTTTTTGCATATCTTTTTCGTGAGTAACTGGTGTAATTTAATGATTATTAATAGATACACAAGTGAACCAAAAAAATTGTCATGTTATGTCGTGGTTCAAAGCACTCTGCATCGGCACAGCATTATGAAACCTTTATGACAGTATTATTCACACTGACTGCGTGTAGGCAGGTCCATAAATTTTGATGGCCCACAAAAAAAAAAAAAAAAAAAACATACAAATAGGAAATGGAGAGATTCCATTCCACTTAACATATCCCAGTCAGAAAAGAGGGAGAAAGTTCAAACTTCTGATCTTTCCCATCATGCATTTGAATACTGATGTCAGAAATTTACGGTTCCTAAGGTAAGACAAGAATTTGCCTTTGGGTCCAGAACGTACTCCGCTGTGCTGAAACCATCATCAGCACATGATTGAGGGAACGAGAGTATTTGTCAGGAGGTCACACGGATAACAACTGCATCGTGGCTTACAGTGTATGAATAGAGAAGTGGAAGAAAGAGGTGGGGAGCAGTGAAGGGGTTTGAAGTGAAAAGCGGTTAGAGAATGTGACAGGGTGAAATAGAGAGAGTTTAGTAAGTGCCGAGGTCATGGTGGAGTATATACATTAAACCTCTTGTATGAAAATTAAAGTTTGAGGCGGAAAATGAAATGATAACTGAATAAAGTTGAGAGAGATTTAAGCAAGAGAAGGTACTTTTTTTTTTTTTTGTAAATACGTTTATTATTTACTCTTATGATTTCATTTGTTTGGTTTAATTTATATTAACATTTCATTACATTTCCTTCATTCGCTCATACTAATGTTTTTAATATGAATAATTTATTTGTTTCTGCATAACCAAAATAGAACAATTTCCTAACAACAGAGGTGGTCTGCATTGATCAGAAAATATATTTTTAAATCTCTGTGCTTATATTAAGTTTTCAATGACTCTTTTACTAAATGAGTGCTCTCTTAAGCTGCAGAAAATTATCTGGCAGCAGATTAAAAAAAAATGTGACTTGACTAGTTAACCCATCACCTGTAAATAATTCACTTTGCTTTTATTAGTAACAAACGCCAGATAACTTAACCATGATCACCAACAGAATTTTAACGCGCCAAAAATGTTAAAAGACATCAGGATATTCGTTTTGGTTGAGAGACAAAAAAGAACTTGGCTTTTTGTTTAGAGTGTGACGAAAGACGATGCTATTTGACTCATAGAATCTTAACTAAACCAAATGGTAATCTATAAACTGGGGCCATTTACTCTAATTCTTCAACCCGCTTTGCTATATCCCATTCCCCTTTGCTCTGTCAGTGCCATGGCGTCAATTTTTATTATATTCAATGTTAGCTCGGTATAACTTAAATCAGGTTAGTAGAGACCTGCCAACTCGAAGTGAAGCAGTAAGAACAGTCTCCATTATGCCATTCATTACTTTGGCATCTTTTCTGTTTTATTTGTTCTGTCTCCCGATCGTGAGATATAGCTAGGAAGAAACCCTCTCGTAATGAAGGGATTCAGAGAGGTATCTGGATGTAACTAGGCACTATTCAGGCCCCAAATTTACAAACATACGACCAATTCTCTAATTCTCTGTCATATATGTGATTTGTTTTGCCAAGGACAATGAAAGGACAGAATTCCTTATGTCCTTTGTCCTAAATACAAATCGTAGTTTTGGTAAAACAAATGATCCCGATATTTTGTTATAAGAAAAAACAAAGAATAATGCAGAATCTTCTGGTGTTCATTGTTTATCTTAAAAACCATGTCTAATTTACAACATATCAAGTGGACAAAGAATTTGTCTGCATTTTGATAAGGCATAAATTCGATCCCAGGTTAAGGCAGTGAAAAGTTTGATTATTTCAGTTTCGGTAAAACAGACGAGTTTCATTCCAGGTTAGGACAGTGAAAAGTTTGATTATGTCATTTCGATAACAGACTTCACTGATCTTTGGATCCACCAACATGTTAAAACAGCCCCGCTAAGACCATGACACGTCCTGAGAGAGAAAACCTTAGCTTGTACTTAATTCTGACGGCAAGTACTAGTGACGTGTGAAGATGCGTAAAAAATACGAGGGAGGGAGTTGTTTGATGGTGCCAATGTCCATCGTCCCTCCTCACAAAACATAAATTTGATGATGTGTTCTTTACCCACGTCTTGGTAACCCCGGACGATTTTTTAAAAAGTTTAAAACAAACTTTCCATATTCATTCACCCTATCATTCGGTGATTTTTCAATAGTTTTGTTTTTTTGTTTTTTGGGTAGGCTGAGATAGCAAGAAAAGTATGGAGGTAAATCACTTGATTCAAGGGATCAATACACCATCCTCAATCGTATTTCTTTGGTGGGAATGTAATATTTTCAACTAGTTTTTACATCGTAGTACACAGATACAAAAATTATTGTAAACTTAACCTGGGTGGTCATTTAACAATCAATTTTCGTAAGTTACGGAAGGTAAACGATATTGTGATGAGGTGTTTATAAACCGTAGTCTTTATATTGCATCAAATCACTTTTTTTTTTTTTTTTTTTTTTTTTTTTTGCAGAAGAACGTCTTTGGACTTCAGATGTCAAGGAGTGGAAGAGAGTGAACCATGGAAGGGAGAGTTTTCTGTGGTAATATATAAGTAATAGTCAAAAGGATCTTGTTGATTCTTACCGATGTCACTTCGCTCATACCAGTCAGAAACTTAGCACAAGGTTGTCAAGCGACGGAAAAAAAAAAAAAAACTTAGGCTTAAAGTGTTCAGAGAACCTTTCACCAACTACAGCACTCGTAACCGGGCACACATTAGATCAGTTTATGGGTTGTCGGGTTGTATAAGACAACTGAAGCACGGACCTGTCTGAAATATGTCATGATAAACAACTTTTCTTTTCCTTCACCACAGTTTGTCTCCAAATAGCCATTCTCCTCACCTCTCTCATCAACACTACAAGCACTATCCCCTTCAAACGACTCACTGTTGGTTTCTCATGCCCTTCTCTCCTGGTCAGTAAGTTCTCCGCTTCAGGACTACCCTGCCAAAAATAAAAAGAAATATCCAAATTATTTCCACGTACATTGCATCTCCATTGTCATCTGCTTCCTATCTTTTTTCCCATTGCACCGCTATAATTTGAGAACAGTAATGTTTTCTTGCCATTTTACACCCGAAAGCACTAATTTCTGCCCCCTAGTAGCCGGAGTCGCGGCCAGCGAGCTACCAGGGGATCGAACAGCCCACGCCCGTACCCCAGCTTCAGTGTAAGCGTTGTTGGATAGATGTGGAACGGCCAAAGCTGGTGGTTACAATGTGTCATGATTGCTTTTATAGACAATCAGAACCAGCAGAAGTAAGTAGGCTTATATGAGAAAGGCACGAAAATGAAAGAAGACCTACAATGAATTGTGTTATTGTCTATATACTTATGTCTTATATTATAATGTTACAAATAAGTATAGTATGATGAACATCTCTTGAAAGATATGTCTTTTCTCATCCATTCTGGCTCCCACCTCCACTACCCTACTCTCAGGGTTCCGGTCTCCACAAAATGTCTCATTTACCCTCTCGTCCCCCAGTCCCGCCCTTTGTTAACGAACACAAACTAAGATACTGATGAAATGTTCCATTAGGTACTGACCATATTAATATTATCATACACCTCTATATTAAGCATCAACAAATCAATAACATGCAATACTTCGGTATACCTGCTAACTATTTCATCCTGTTGTAAGCTGTTACGTGACATACACACTACAAGTTGGATTCTGTGTTACAAGGACATATGGTTGTTTATCTTTAACACAGATTATAGGTGGTTTTGGATGTCCTTTAATTCATATTAACGAGTTAATTTAATCCTTGCATTATAAACACGTAAGGTTTATGATCCAGTCATTATTGGATGAACGAAACGAATCGGGGATCTGCTCTGACGATGCACAAACTCTCTGCTTAAACGAAAGTATTCCGACCTCTCGTCACAACAGTGACACAGTGTCGCTATGGATATGACTGAATGTGTGTCAATTGTATACATAATGACATTGTGTCACTGTTTTGACAAGAGGACGACATATTTTTGTTAAGGCAGAGTTTGTGGTTCGTCAGAGCCGATCCCTAGTCCATTTGTTTCATCCAAAAAATGACAGGAACAAAACCTTATGTGTTTATAATGTAAGGCTTAAACTGCCACGTTAATATGAATTAATGGACGTCCAAAACCACACAATCTGTGTTAATGGTAAACAACCGTATGTCCTTGTAACACAAGTGTGTATGTCACGTAATAGCTTACAACAGGATGAAATGGTTGGCCGGTATGCCGAATTATTGTATGTTACTGATTTGTTGATGCTTAATACAGAGGTGGATGATAATATTAATGTGATCAGTATCTAACGGATCATTTCATCAGTATCTTAGTTTATGTTGGTTAAAAAAGGGTGGGACTGGGAGACGAGAGGGTAAAAGAGAAATTTTGTAGAGACAGGAACCCAGAGAGTAGGATAGCGGAGGTGGGAACCAGAATGGAGGAGAAAATACATCATATCTTCATATCTTTCAACAGATATTCACTATACTATACTTATTTGTAACATTATAATATAGGACGTAGGTATATAGCCAATAACGTAATACATTGTAGGTCTTCTTTCATTTTCGTGCCTTTCTCATATGTTGTCGGTAACAGCACAGTATTACACATTAAATACCATCATAGACCTACTTACCTCTGCTGGTTCTGATTGTCTATAAAAACAAACATGACACATTGTAACCACCAGCTTTGGCCGTTCCACACCTATTCAACAAGGCTTACACTGGGGTTGGGGTTGGGGTGGTGAGTGTTGGGTGTTCCGGTCGCTCACTGGCTGCGACTCCGGCTACTAGAGGGGGAGAAACCAGTACTTTCGGGTGTACCACTATAATTTCAGAACAGTAATGTCTTTTTTATCGATGCACTGCTATAATTTGTGAACAGTAATTTTTTTTTGGCCGTTGCACCTTTATAATTTGACAAATGCCTTTTTGCCACTGCACCGCTATAATTTGAGAAGTGCTTTTTTTTGCCATTGCACATGTGTTACTTGAGAGCTTTTTTTTTTTTTTTTTTTTTACACACCACCATTATATTTTGAGATTTTTTTTTTTTTTTGGGGGGGGGGCATATACACCACTCTAATTTGGTAACTTGAGGACACTAATGGTTTTATGCTATCGAAGCACTATATTTTGAGAACAGTAATTGTTTTGTTGTTTACTCAGTTTGTTATTTCCAGCGAATACTTTTTCGTACCATGGTGTTCCAAAATTATACCAACTGGAGCCCTAGTTAAAAACTGCTCTTCATAAATACTTACACGTGCTTGGATGATCATTATAACCTATTCACTTAATCTGTAATATCAGAATTGCCTGAACCGGATGGATGAATGCAGTAACATTATAAGATGATAAAGTTCTCGTTGAATGGTGATTAAGATGGAAAAAAAAATGCTGTATCTGACTAACTGGCTATGAATAAGGATGGGGAGTCTTTCTGTCACAGCCACCCAGACTGAACTCTAGGAATCTGAAAGTAGGCAAATGACAAACAGAATGATTCTTTAGAATCAGAGTTAGATGTACGGGCATTCTTCATTTTCTCGTCAACTATTTACAAGATAAATGATGGAGAAACTGATTAGAAAATAAATTATGTTCTGTTTACCTGTCTGTTAATATTGTCCTTAAAACTATAGAAGGATTCTGTTTATTAATGTCATGTTGTATATAATGGAATGAGTCTGCTGCTGTCTCATGTGTTCAGTTTCCACCCTTTATCCCTTTTGACAGTAAGGCAATATTAAACCATTTCGCTTGACATCTCAAAGGCTTTCGATCGAGTTTGTCATAAATCTTTAATTTCTAAACTGCCCTCTTACGGTTTCTATCCTTCTATCTGTGCCTTCATCTCTAGCTTCCTTTCTGGTCGTTCTATAGCCGCTGTTGTAGACGGCCACCGTTCTTCTCCTAGATTTATCAACAGTGGCGTTCCTCAGGGCTCTGTCCTATCACCAACTCTTCCTTTTATTCATCAATGACCTTCTAAGCTGTACATCTAACCCTATCCACTCATACGCTGATGATTCCACCCTTCACCTTTCCATTCGGTTCCCGCAACGCCCATCTCAGCAGTTCCTTCAACAAACGAGAGATGAGGCTATAGCACACCTAATGTCTGACTTGGCTCGTATCTCTGACTGGGGTAAAAATAATCTAGTTGTTTTTATTGCATCAAAGACTCAGTTCTTGCACCAGTCAACCCGACAAAACCTTCCACAGGAGTACCCGCTGATGTTTAATAATGTCCAGCTCTTTCCTTCATCATCCTTGAACATGCTCGGGATTTATCTTGAAAAGAACATATTACATCTCTTGTGAAATCCGCTTCCACGAGATTAGATGTGCTAAGGCGACTCCGAACCTTCTTAACCCTACACAGATGTTGACTTTATACATGGGTTTTATTCGCCCCTGTTTGGAGTACAACTCTCATGTGTGGGGAGGATCCCCACATACAACTCTTCTCAATAAGGTGGAGTCAAAGGCTTTTCGTCTCATTAACGCTCCTCCTCTTACTAGCTCCCTTCAACCTCTGTCTCTTCGTCGCAGTTGCATCTTTATCTCTTTTCTATCGCTACTTCAATGGCCACTGTTCCTTTGAACTGTCTACTTGCATCCCTCCACCTCTACTACGGGCACGTAGTACCCGTCTAGCAACAACCTCTCATCCCTTTTCTGTCCAACTCTCTAATGCAATAGTTAACCGTTACTCCCAGTCCTTCATTTATGCAACTGGTCAACTCTGGAACTGTCTTCCTTTGTCTGTATTTCTTACTTCCTATAAACTCCAGTCTTTCAAACGCAGTGTGTCCAGGCATCTCACAATGAACGGATCTTGAATTTGGCTCTGTTTTGTGTTGTTTTTCTTTATTCTTGGAAGGAACGGTTTGCGGGCCCATGGCCTTTGGTTCCTTCTTCCTTGTATAAAAAAAAAAAGTCATTAATGAATCCATAACAATATGCGATTAAGCGTTGTATATGTCTGTCTGTCCACACCCCTCGGATTTCGACGTGCCATACATTAAAGGACATGGACGGACGAGTTGACAGTGATAGTGTAAATTGTCATTCTGTGCGGTCAGTTGTGCTCGAGCCACGGGCACTTTTGTATCCGATTTTTCGTCAGGCATTGGGAATATTCTACACGTCATACTGCTGGATGGCATGAGCTGAAATTTCACATAGGCATGCCTGGTACGTCAGAGTAGGTCTCTGTCAGAATTGGTGTCAGTGCATTTCTCGTGGGCAAGCATTTAGCAGCCCTGCCAATGTCGGGCCGTACTTAGCAACATATGGGGAGAGGTCTGCATTTCATTAAGTTTCCTGCTGAATTACGAATCCCCGGGCAGCCCCAGACCAACAAGTGCTGCATGAAGACCGTAAGACCATTGTGATCGAGTTTTGGTTATTGAAGGGAGTTTACAGTAGTTATAATAAGCTTGTGAAAATCTGGCCCCCAGACCTACCCCTTTCCTCGAGCCGTCTTCCCCGTCCCGCGCATGCGCACAAGAGGTGCGTGACGTATTGTTTGACGTCATAGCCCAGTGGAATGTCATAGTCTGGCTAGCCACACCCACTTCTTTACTCGCGACGATAGGTATTTGTTGGTAATTGTGGTCAGCTGATGCCAACTTTATAGTACGAAATGAACTCCCAGGACATGTCTTTGAGTGATTTATGGCAGATGGAGAAACATCAGTTATCAAGACTGAATAAAGAGGTACTGGTGAAATGTATCCTCGCATCAAAAGACGGGTTAGGGGAGTCAGATCGTCAGCTACATCAGAAATTAGATGAGATCACGAGAGAGCTGGCAGATCTAAAGAGTAAAATAACATCACCAGAGAGTATTTTCAATAAAAAATTGTCACATATGCAAGAGCAAATTGATAAGCAAGCCGAGATCATTGCTGGGCAGCAGAGCTTCCTGGAGTCCATCGACAGGAGAGAAAGGGAGACAAGGCTGGTCGTCCTCGGTGTCCCTGATGAGGGCGAGAGTTTAGCTGGAGAAACGACGGACGAGGGGAAACTTAGCAAGATCTGGGGTGAGTTGGACGAACCCCTGAACATCAAGTCCTGTCGGAGGTTGGGACGAGGTGACCCAGGGGGACGTAGCAGGCCCATCCTGGTGACCCTGTCTTCGAAGCAGATGCGGGATGAGATTCTCTGGCCGCTGCCAATGTCTGGCCGCTAAACGCTTGTTTTTCTTGCATGCTGGCCATTTTTATAGTTCAGGAGATTTATCAGACTGGAAGGGTTTATTATACATCTCATCAACTTCTCTACTAGGAGGGTAATCCAGGTTTAATTAATTAACCTGGCAGCAACAACAACAAATACAACAAAAACGTGCCTGAGAAACAGAGATAATCAAATGGTTTGTCTCCCGTGAGTGTTGCTTCAACCCCCATGTTTTAGACCTGTGATAGACTTCTTCAACTCCCATGTTACGGTGCTGTGATAGATATCTTCAACTCTCGTGTTCTGTTACAGACTTCTTCAACCTCCGTGTTATAGAATTGTTATAGACTGAATTCACCTTAACTCTAGTCCCATCATTATTTTCATCATCAAGATCATTTACGTTCTTCCTTTGTCTTTCCATTTCTGCGTCCTCCTCCTCTCCCTTCCTCCTTCTCTTCCTCCTCCTCCTCCTCCTCCTAATGCCATAGGAGAAATTCGTTACGAATCTTGCTCAGCTCTTATGATAAACTGGTCTTGCAGTTCATTATTATGTGAAGAACTGTTGCTTGGCCACATATTTTTCATTTTTGTATCTATTAAAATTAGCTTGCAAAGAGGTTCCTAGTTGAAATTTTAAAGAAAAAAGTGTATATATTAAGTATACACACGACCCAAGCTCAAGAAGTTCATTAATAACAGTCAAGAAATAATGTATAATAACAGTTTTGTTTGAGGGTTCTAGCAAAACATGAGCAGAATTTTAACTGGAGTGATGATTCAGGAAGACACTTAACTTCCACACGA
>JAGKTI010041251.1:0-10277 GCA_018397915.1 Birgus latro
GATATTCGCAGGTTTAAACGTACAGAAATGACAATGATTAGGTGGATGTGCAGTGCGTCCCTGCGTGCAAGGCCTGGGGGGGCTGGGTTTACGATAGAAGAGTTGAGAGGTAGGATGGGACTGGAGTGTATTGGTGTTGTGATGAGGAGAGGTAGGCTGAGGTGGTTTGGACATGTGGAGAGGATGGGGGATGATAATTGGGTACAGAGGGTGAGAAGTGTTAATATTGGGGGAGGGGTTGGGAGGGGTAGACCGAGAAAGACATGGGACGAGGTCATTAAATGTGACTTAAGGGTTAAGGGACTGAATAGGGAGGCTGCCAGAGATCGAGCAGCGTGGAGAGCCGCCATTAGGTGACCAAGGCCGACACATGCAAGCATGTTGGAGCCTTCAAAAACGAAACGAAACGACGAAACGACCTTTCCTGTCAGAATATTCTTTTCAATTGCCAGTATGGGTTCCATCAGGGACGTTCCACTAGCGATCTTGTCACATTACCTTCAGAGATCCTGTCATCCTCCTTTCGGAACTTTGACGAATGCTTTGCCATTGCAGTTGACATCTCAGGCCATCGATCGAGTCTGGTCCTTTTATGGTTTCTCTCCATTCATTTGTGCAATTATCTCTAGATTCTTTCTGGTCGTTATATAGCTGTTGTTGTAAACGACCTCCAAATTTCTTGTTGAGCTATTAATGGTGGTGTTCCTCAGTGCCCTGTTCTATAACCAACTTTCTTCCTTCTGTTCATCAATGGCCTTCTAATCTTTACATTTGGCCCTATCCACTCATACGCTGAATACTCCACCCATCACCTTTTTCATCCTCTTCTCGCAGCATCCATCTCAACAGTTACTTCATCATACAAGGAATAAGGCTATGGTACACCTAATATCTGACTTGGCTCATTTCTCTGAATGGGGTAAAAGATACCTTTCTGTTTTTTTTTTTATGCATCAAAAACTCGTTTTGATCATTAAAATCTTCCTCAGTAGTATCCTCTAATTTTTAAGAATATCCACCTCACTCCTGCATCATCTTTCAATATACTATGGGTTTCATTCTCTCAGAACTTATGTTGGAAAGATCTTGTTACCTCTCTTGTAGATTCTATTGCCAAGAGATTAGGTGTGCTAACCCAAATCCGTGTTTCCCTACACAGTCATTTACTTTACACATGGGTTTTATTCGCTCCTGTCTAGAATACAACTCTCCTGTGTGGGGAAGCTCCCCACATACAGCTCTTCTCAACTAGGTGGAGTCAAAGGCTTTTAGTCTTATTAAGTCTCCTCCTCTTACTGGCTCCCATCCATATATATCTCTTTTTTGCACTATTGCATCTTTATCTAATTTCTCTCACTACTTCAATGGTCATTGCTCCTCTGAACTGTCTGCTTGCATCCCTCCACCACTATGGTTGGCGCCCAGCACCTGTCTAGCAAAAATCTCTCATCCCTTCTCTCTCCCACTCTCTAAGGCCAGCATTATACAATACTCCCAGTTCTTCATGTATGCAACAGGCCAACTCTGGAACTGTCTTCCTCCGTTTGTACTTCCTACTACCTATGACCTCCATAGGTTCAAATGCAGTGTGTCCAGATATCTTGATATAAATGGATCTTGAATTTGGCTCTCTGTTACCTTGTTTTTGCTTTTCCTTGGAGGGAACACCGTTGCGGGCTTCTGGCCTTTGGTTCCCTCTTCCTTGTATTAAAAGAAAATATTATCTTTGTATATTCACTCATCTTTGTTGTCACCCAGTCATAATTGTTTACTCAGTCCATCATATTATTAACTGATCTATTTACCATTCTCTTTCTGTGTGCTTATTTATTACGTTGTTTTTATTCTTTGCTAATGAATTCAATGTGGGCTCCTCTAATTTAGCTTAGATATCCCCTTATTCACTAGTATACACTTACCATTAGTATACCTATCACTAACTATTCGTATTATCATATCATATTCTTATTATTACCTCCGCCAAGGAGATTATGTTTTCACCCCTGTCCGTTTGTTTCTTGGTTGGTTTGTGAGCAAGATTACACAAAAACTACTGGACGGATTTCCACGAACCTTGGTAGAAGAATGGATCTTGGCTCAGAATAGACTCTATTAAATTTTGGTGCGGATCCGGATATAGGTGCGGATCCAGGAATTTTTTGTCACTTTATAATTGCAAGACAGGGCGTTTTTCGACATTTTCGTAAATTTTTCAGTGAATATTGCATGGATCTTGATGAATAAAAAGCGGGCATATTTAGGATGTTGGTATCTACGAATGAGTACAGTTTGGCGCGGATCCATATAATATTCCGGATCTAGCGGATTTAAATATGCTTTTATAGGGGGGTAGTCTTTTTCCAGCTGCATGTTGGGCCTTAGCAAAGGTATGCACTCTACTGAGTGACATTCTAGTTCACTTATGTTATATTTTTTTTTATATACTGTATATTTTAACTATCTTATAATATTTTTTTTAATATATCCTCAGACATCTAGTCTACACAGGGGAGAAGTGTAACATGTAAAAGTGTAAGACTTTAATTTGCATACGATGTACTGTACATGCCTAGATGTATAGTTGTATAATACAGCTGCACGAATGGACAGCATAGTTCCTGAGAGTGTTCCAGTTGTGAACAGATCAGAGTATTTGCAGCCCAGCATAATGTATCGCTCACATGCTGCACGTCATCACCCCTTGGTTCTCTCCCAGCAACTTAGTAACAGTCAAACGCAAACTAGACACCAAAGGACTAGCACTTACTGTCCCTACTATAAATAAATTATCAACGTTGTTGTAGGAATTTTACAACTCAAGTTCCTGTGTTTGTCATCACTCAGCTCCTACAATTACCTTGGATAAGTGTCCACATTACTCTTACTAATACTGTTGGTGCTGCTGCTGCTGCTATCCCGAGATTTGGGGGGGGGGCTACCACATGATTTTATTCAGCTTATGGAAGTGCTGCGGTAGTGAAGAGGTTAATAAAGCAATGTTTTAACCCCTCTTCCTCATGAAAAAAAAAAACTAAGATGAATAAAGTTGTATGGTAAGTCCATGAAAAAAATTATCGTAACTCACCCCATGTTTCGGTGACAAAAAGTGGTAAGAAGTATTATATTTGTGATTACTACTACACTTAATATTTAAGTATAGTGAGGTACTGTCCATCCCCCGCCAACTTCACTTCTTTTATCTCTAATGTAAACTATTATTATAATAGCTTTAATATTACGAGTTGAAGGCAGGTATGAGTGTGCAACAAGACGAACACAGCAATTCAGGATGAGAAACTACTCCACGATGCTCTCACAGTGCAGTGAGATTGCGGTACACCACAACTCTATACATCCCATTCTCTACGCCTCTTCTCGCCTTCAGTTTGTCTTTGTGCTGCTCTCAGAGGGTGAAGTGGCAGCAGGGTGTTCACATGATCACCACATTTTGCTGAACTTGCAAATACTTTGATCTGGTCACAACAGGCTCTCAACCGTTATGCTGTGCATTCTTGTTTTACAACTGCAGTACATCTGTACATACATAATGTCATACAACTAACTATATAATAAATGATATACATATAATTACTGAACCACAGGTAGACAGAAAATCGCCTGACATGTGATAGAAGCAGAGATTATT
Source organism: Birgus latro (assembly GCA_018397915.1). Taxonomy (NCBI): domain Eukaryota; kingdom Metazoa; phylum Arthropoda; class Malacostraca; order Decapoda; family Coenobitidae; genus Birgus; species Birgus latro. The sequence goes on from JAGKTI010041251.1 coordinate 3,647, forward strand.
GAGAGATAAGTAAAATACTAGGATGATATTGATAATTCTTGTGGATAAAATGATGTACAGTAATAGTATGCATTGTAGATGGCCACGATACTAATTATAAGCGTATACTGGTTAACAAAGAGATATCTGATTTAAACCAAACGGTATATCAGTGAAATAATGAGAAGAGTCAACGTGGAATATCAAGAAAAGAAAGAATGTAATTAATGTGCACACAGAAAGAAGATGGTAATGAGATCAGTTAATATTATTATGATGGACAAAGAGTAAATAACTATGAACTGAGTGACAACAAAGCTTAGTAAATCACATGAGTCATTATGAATGGTTGTATGATTGATTAAAATACCGATACGTTATACTGACAAATAGAACAACTGGATATGCATGATTTTCAGTGTCTTAATAAAGAGGTAAGAGAGTAAATAACTATGAAGTGGGTGACAAAAAAGCTTAGTAAATCAGATGAGTCATTATGAGATGGTTGTATGATTGATTAAAATACCGATACGTTATATTGATAATTGACTAAACTGTGTTAACAGAACAACTGGATATGCATGATTTTCAGTGTCTTAATGAGGAAGTAAGATTTCCAGATAACTAAATAATAAGGAACTCATAATGTTCATAATGCAATGGACCTTTTCCAGCTTTTTATCAAATGCAAGCACACTTTCGTTTCGGATCAAATAACTGTTTCTGTTGCTTCAATAAATTTTTCAAGTGTAGATTTTTCCTTTCCTAACCCCATTACTTCACACATTTTTCATTTACCTTTTGATAGAGATTCACTTTCACCATCCTTTCCTACAACTCCCAGTACCTATGTTGCAGTTGTTCCAGGAATTACTGTTCTTAACACCCTTTCTAATTTTACTTCTGTCACCTTGGCAACTTAGCCTGATACTGATCCAATCCCTCAAAACATCACCATAGAATATGCATGAAGCCCAGAATACATGGGTATAGATCCTGCTACTAGTGTTTATGATGTCATTAGTGATGTTCAGTCTGAAATTACTAACAAAAGGCTTACGACAGACGGTGCAAAGATTTCATACCTCAAAGGCACAGCAGATATGGGTTATTCAAGAGTAAACTGTCTCGGCGACCTTTTATTGACTCAAGCAAATCAGATCTGAAGGCTGTTCTCCTCCGCAGTGGGAACATTTTACCCAGTATACAACTCATTTTAGCTCCTGAAATGATGGAAGCGAACAAACTGAGGCATAAACTCCTTATTTTGACATAGTATGACGAATTCTGGTGGAAAATCTGGAGTGATTTGATAGTAGTAGCCATACTGCTTGTTTCCTTTGCTTATGGGATATAAAGAGCAGCATTACATCCAGCGTGAGTGGCGTCTCCGAAGTTCCTATGAAGCCGGTGTATACAATGTACAGAACAAACAACTCTTCCAATCGGAAAATATCATACTTCTGCTTCTACACATCAAGTTAGGCATGATGACAAACTTCGTCAAAGCCTTGGAGAAGGCAGGTGCAGGTTTTGCACACCTGAAGAAGGTATTCCCTAAGATTAACAATGCCAAATTGAAGAAAGGCATTTTCATTGGCCCACAAATTCGTAGCTTGATAAAAGACAGTCAGTTTGATGCAACCCTCGACGCAAACGAACTTAGGACTTGGAGGTCTCTTAAGAAAATTTGTGCTGGTTTTCTGGGCAGCCATCAAAGTGAATATTTCGTGGAAATAGTTGAAGGCTCGTGGTTGCGCACCATGAACCTGATGTCCATGTTCCTTACAATCCATTTTCTTCTCTCACATCTCATTTTGTATTTTTCAACAAGCTTGGATGATTTTAGTGACTAACAGGGTGAACGTTTTTACCAGGATATTGCTGTAATGGAACAAAGGAACGAAGGTAGAATTGGCCTTGGTATGATGGCGTACGATTGTTGGATGCCAATTCGGGAAAGCGATGTAGGTCACAAAAGAAATCATGAAAAAAAGGACTATGAGTACCTGTGTTCACAGCAAAATTTTGATACAGCGGTGGAGCAATGCATTCGATTTGTTTCTGCATATTTCTTTAGCATCCCAATAAAAATTTCTCAATTAAAAAAATATTCCCGGCATAACCAAGTGATAGGAGAATATTGTTTCTTGACAAGTGGAAGAAAATTTCCAAGGTTAAATTTCAGAAAATCTGTGCATGATAGAGAAAAAGTAATAACATAAATGTAAGCAGCACCGTCAATTTATCCCAAATCACCCATTCTTGTTCTGAACTAGATAAAAAGTTCAAAGTTATCAAACAGTGTTATTAATCAGTGAAGGGACAGGATATGATTTTAAACTAATCAATCCAAATAAATCAGCTGGCCTAGACCATATATCTCACGACATATTGCGAGTTTGAGTGGCGGTTTAAACGGTACAGTGGTGGCCTGCAGTCCTATCGGACCCCGGTTCAAATCCCCACTGGAGCAGGGAACAGTTTATGGTTTTGAATTTAATAAAAAGTAGACTTTACTGATCTACCAGAAGACTCGCTGACATGTCATAAAATACCCCCGCTAATTCCAGTACACCAGTCTTGTATGAGACAGCCCTAGCATGTATTCAGTATGGACGGTGGGTGTAAGTGTGTTGAAGTGGTGACATGTGGAGATATAGGAGGACTACTAGGCCTTGCGGATATGCCCTGGGGATAGGCCCTGAAGGCTTTACCCAGAGCCAGACACATTAAAAAAATGAATTTACAGTACCTAGTCAGTGGAAGCTTGCTAATGTATCATCTACCTATAAAAAAAAAAAAAAGACTAGTTAGCCTATGGTCATTACTAAATAAAAAAAAAGTTAGATTAAATTACTCTATCCCTCAACAAGCATAACATTTAGTTGATGGTAAGCACGGGCATCTCCATGATAGGACATGCCTTACAAATCTGCTTGAATGAATTTTTATCCTCCACCTGACAAAAGCAGAAGAGGGTAATGTTATCACTGGCGTCCACCCGTAGAGTTGTGCCGCTGGCCTTCCGGAGCAAATCACAGAAAGGATTAACTATAAAGATATGAAATTTCACATACAGTAGTTATGTGTCTTGTGGTGAGCTGGTGCCTTTTGGTAGGTACAACGCTGTGTCTTTAGTAGTTTTCTTCAAAATAATGAAAAAATAAAAAAGACGTAGAGATTTCGTTTCCTGAGTAAAATTCAGAAAGTATTAACTAAAGTCATGAAATTTTCACATAATTATGCGTCTTATGGTGAACGGGTGCCTTTTGATAGGAGGAATGCTGTGTTTTAAGTAGTTTTTTAATGAAAAAGTAACAAAAAAGAAAAAATCTCAGAGACTTTAATGGGTCCTGTACAAAGAATCTGAAGGAATCAGGTTATGCTTACCATGGATAAATTACTGACATTTTTAAGTTTTAATGTCTCTGTGTTGTACGGGGGGGGGGGGGCCCTTTATGCACTTGATTCGACGTGCAGGGGGGTGGGGGGTATGTGCTTGGTCAGACGGAGAGTTGCAAAGGTAATGATGATGATGAAGCTGATGATGATGATAGTTGAAATGATACGATATTGATTATGATGATGATGATGGGAGTGTTGTTGTTGTTGGTGGTGGTAATGATGATGATAATGGTAAATGATGATGATGATAGTGGTGGTGGTAGTTGATGATGATGATGATGATGATGGTAGAGGTGGTGTTCGCTGAGATGATGATGGATGGTGGTGGTAGTCGAGATGATGATGATGATGGTGGTGGCAGTATAGATGATGATGATGATATGATGATGATGATGGTAATGGCGATGGAGTATTGCATGTTGATAGTGATGGTGAAGATAATGGTGGTGGTGGTACCTGAGATGATGATGATGATGATGATGATGATTTTCTCTGGCATCGTTTTAATTTCTAATCCCTGTGTAATACAGAGGAGGGGGTCGTTATGTGCTTGGCTAGGTGTGCATGAAGGTGAGGGGCATGTGCTTCGTAAGATGGAGAGTTGCAACGGCGTAGCCGTCGAATGTCATCTACCTAAATTTCCAGAAAGCATTTGATAGGTCCCCCATCTAAGACTACCTGGAACCTAAACTCGCACGGTCACTCTAACAAATTAAATTCATAGATTGATGGTTGTTTAATGAATCGCAAGCACCTTTAGTGAAGCATCAAAATGGCCAGAATTAACAAGTGGAGCTCCTCAAGGGTCAGTTTTAAGACTACTTCTTTTCATTGTTTAATTCAGTGATCTTGTAAATTGAGTAGTTTCTAAGGTAGCGAAATTTGGATATGATTCGAAGAGTGAGGTTTGGAGGAAGAGTAATTACAAAAGCAGAATGTGAATGTATAAAAAAACAACCTTGAGAAGTTAATATATTGAAGTGAGAAATGGCAGATGATACTGAATGTAGGTAAATGTAAAGCAATGAACTGTGGCGAAGAAAACATTAAGCACGAATACCGCATGTTCGATACCTCGCTGACAAAAAAGGATGATAAATATTATTGAGTTATTATTAGTAACAACCTCAAAACTTAAAACAGTATATTGCAGCTAGCATCAAGGCAAACGGAATGGATGACTTAACCGTTATGAAACTTGATCATAAATCGCCAAACGTAATCTCTAAGTTTTACACGTCATTAGTTAGACTGCACGCCGAAAGCTGTGTGCAGCACTGGTTCCCTAACCTTACTATGGACGATGACTAACTCGGGAGAGTGCATCACAAAGCAATAAAAATTATCCTTTAGGTGGAAATTTGACTGGATAATTTACTATCTTGTCTTACTTCCTCCTTGCCACATACCTTCACTGTTTTATTTCTTTCCTAGCTCAAACTTTCCCTGCCTCACACATTTCCCTCGTTTACACCCCTCCTACCGCACACTTTTCACTCTCTTACACCCTTCCTGGCTCACACTTTCCGTGCCTCACATTCTCCCTAGCTCGTATCCTCTTTACTTCTCTCTGCATGCCTTACACATGTCTCAGTTTGCCTGTCCGCATCATCGTCTGCCAGGAGTGTCCACACCACATCAAGGAGCTTAGTGAGCCGCATAACAAGGTGCTTAAACCTTGGTAACCTCACCACGCTCACCAACGCTGCAATTGTGTTTAAGTGGTTCAAAGTTATTCCTCTACCAGCTGTAAAGTTTGTTTCCGTTAACATCAGACGGCTCTAACATTCTCACGAGAAATGCAGGGCGCCAAAATGACAGCCTGTCACGACTCTATGACCGAGTGGGGCAATTCCGGACGTACGGAAGTAATGCGAAACATTTTCATTATCTGCGGCTTTCATTTTTATATGTTTTAAATGAGGCTATATTCCATACCATTTAGAGCTTGCCCGTGTTCTTCATTAAAACAACCTACTTACGTATGACAACGATAAGAGTTCGCCAACTTTCTCTGCCTGTTGTGGTGATGGGAGGTGTCATGTGGATTTTGCTCCCATAGGAGTATGAAGCTCACGAAGAGAGTGTATGGGAAAGAATGGAGCTCTCGGACGTTCGGGAATGACTGAGAAATGTGGAAGGGACAAAACAGTGCTAGCAGGGGAATTTATGTGAACGTTTGCCCATGACACTACCGTTATTTCATATTATAACCTCCAAACAGCTGTTTGCTGTTGTTGCTCTTTCTTGTGCATTAATCCTGACATTTATATTTCTTCCTCTTGCTACCACCCAGCTTTCATCCGGGTTTTCCAGTAACATCATAGGGTTTTAATAAGATGAGCGTGAGTCACTCTCGCCTGAGAAGGTTGAACAGACACAGGCGATGAACAGCAGATTCCAGAAAACACTTTCACATCTTTAGCAAAAGGTACCTTGCACATAATTAGATTATAGTTCAAACGGGTATTAAAATTCAAATAGTAAGACGTATCAGTGAACACGAGAAGAAAAGTTCGGCAGAATTTACTTCTGCCACTGTCATCACTGGAGTCAGACGTAGTGGACAATGATGCTTTATCACCCACAGATGGATGATACTATTTGCACCTTAGTCCAATGGCTCATTTTAAAGAGTCTATGAATCGAGCCGTGGGGGAGAGAACGGACACAGTAGTTGGCTGTACAAAGTCACCACAGCAACCAGTAATTGAAATGAACTGAATTTTGAAGGCCATCGGTCGCCGCTCCAAAAGCTGACGGCTGTCACTCACACTGTGTCAGCTCTTCCAGTTTTACAATATCCGGACCGTTCCTGGACACGAGCGAATTTATTTGTTTCAGAGAAATATCGTCCACTGTTTTTTCTTCAGTCTTAGACTAGAAAGCATTAAATGTACTGATGTGATATAGTGCACTGTTGTTGCTATCATCATCATCATTATTTTACTGCACAATAAACTTAATTCATTCTAACCTAATTTGCCAACCTTCTTTCTTCCCAACAATTTTCGTCCTAAGAATAAGTAAAACATTTTTTTTCCTCTTTGACCTTATTCCAGCCTAACCTTGATACATCATAAGTGTGTTCCATCATAATTTTAGTTGATATTTACTCCTTGAACACTGTGACTTTTTATTTTTTTATACCTTCAGACAAATCTGTCCACTTGAGAGAAACTTTACGACGTGGAATGGTCAGAGAGACTTTATTACCATTTAAGTACAATATATCTCTCCTCAG